>CAWUFQ010000001.1:2051028-2213528 GCA_963921405.1 Cepaea hortensis | reverse complement strand
CCTCATGGGGCGGCTCTTGCTCCCAGGGAACACATACAGTGACTTGGAACCTCATGGGGCGGCTCTTGCTCCCAGGGAACACATACAGGGACCTGGAACCTCATGGGGTGGCTTTTGCTCCCAGTGAACACATACAGTGACTTGGAACCTCATGGGGCGTCTCTTGCTCCCGGGGAACACATACAGGGACTTGGAACCTCATGGGGCGTCTCTTGCTCCCAGGGAACACATACAGGGACTTGGAACCTCATGGGTCGTCTCTTCCTCCCAGGGAACACATACATGGACTTGGAACCTCATGGGGCGGCTCTTGCTCCCAGGGAACAGATACAGGGACTTGGAACCTCATGGGGTGGCTCTTGCTCCCAGTGAACACATACAGGGACTTGGAACCTCATGGGACGTCTCTTGCTCCCAGGGAACACATACAGGGACCTGGAACCTCATGGGGCGTCTCTTGCTCCCAGGGAACACATACAGGGACTTGGAACCTCATGGGGCGTCTCTTGCTCCCGGTGAACACATACAGGGACTTGGAACCTCATGGGGTGGCTCTTGCTCCCAGGGAACACATACAGGGACTTGGAACCTCATGGGGCGTCTCTTGCTCCCAGGGAACAGATACAGGGACTTGGAACCTCATGGGGTGGCTCTTGCTCCCGGTGAACACATACATGGACTTGGAACCTCATGGGACGTCTCTTGCTCCCGGTGAACACATACAGGGACTTGGAACCTCATGGGGCGTCTCTTGCTCCCAGGGAACACATACAGGGGCTTGGAACCTCATGGGGCGTCTCTTGCTCCCAGGGAACACATACAGGGACTTGGAACCTCATGGGGCGTCTCTTGCTCCCGGTGAACACATACAGGGACTTGGAACCTCATGGGGCGTCTCTTGCTCCCGGTGAACACATACATGGACTTGGAACCTCATGGGGCGTCTCTTGCTCCCAGTGAACACATACAGGGACTTGGAACCTCATGGGGCGTCTCTTGCTCCCGGTGAACACATACAGGGACTTGGAACCTCATGGGGCGTCTCTTGCTCCCGGTGAACACATACAGGGACTTGGAACCTCATGGGGTGGCTTTTGCTCCCGGTGAACACATACAGGGACTTGGAACCTCATGGGGTGGCTTTTGCTCCCAGGGAACAGATACAGGGACTTGGAACCTCATGGGGTGGCTTTTGCTCCCGGTGAACACATACAGGGACTTGGAACCTCATGGGGCGTCTCTTGCTCCCAGGGAACACATACAGGGACTTGGAACCTCATGGGGCGTCTTTTGCTCCCAGGGAACACATACAGGGACTTGGAACCTCATGGGGCGTCTCTTGCTCCCGGTGAACACATACAGTGACTTGGAACCTCATGGGGCGTCTCTTGCTCCCAGGGAACACATACATGGACTTGGAACCTCATGGGGCGTCTTTTGCTCCCGGTGAACACATACAGTGACTTGGAACCTCATGGGGCGGCTCTTGCTCCCAGGGAACACATACAGGGACTTGGAACCTCATGGGGCGTCTCTTGCTCCCGGTGAACACATACAGGGACCTGGAACCTCATGGGGCGTCTCTTGCTCCCAGTGAACACATACAGGGACCTGGAACCTCATGGGGCGTCTCTTGCTCCCGGTGAACACATACAGGGACTTGGAACCTCATGGGGCGTCTCTTGCTCCCAGTGAACACATACAGGGACCTGGAACCTCATGGGGCGTCTCTTGCTCCCAGGGAACACATACATGGACTTGGAACCTCGTGGGGCGTCTCTTGCTCCCGGTGAACACATACATGGACTTGGAACCTCATGGGGTGGCTTTTGCTCCCGGTGAACACATACATGGACTTGGAACCTCATGGGGCGTCTCTTGCTCCCGGTGAACACATACATGGACTTGGAACCTCATGGGGCGTCTCTTGCTCCCAGGGAACACATACAGGGACTTGGAACCTCATGGGGTGGCTTTTGCTCCCGGTGAACACATACAGTGACTTGGAACCTCATGGGGCGTCTCTTGCTCCCGGTGAACACATACAGGGACTTGGAACCTCATGGGGCGTCTCTTGCTCCCGGTGAACACATACAGGGACTTGGAACCTCATGGGGCGTCTCTTGCTCCCAGGGAACACATACAGGGACTTGGAACCTCATGGGGTGGCTCTTGCTCCCGGTGAACACATACAGGGACTTGGAACCTCATGGGGCGCCTCTTGCTCCCGGTGAACACATACAGGGACTTGGAACCTCATGGGGCGTCTCTTGCTCCCGGTGAACACATACAGGGACTTGGAACCTCATGGGGTGGCTCTTGCTCCCGGTGAACACATACAGGGACTTGGAACCTCATGGGGTGGCTCTTGCTCCCGGTGAACACATACAGGGACTTGGAACCTCATGGGGTGGCTCTTGCTCCCGGTGAACACATACAGGGACTTGGAACCTCATGGGGTGGCTCTTGCTCCCGGTGAACACATACAGGGACTTGGAACCTCATGGGGTGGCTCTTGCTCCCGGTGAACACATACAGGGACTTGGAACCTCATGGGGCGTCTCTTGTTCCCAGGGAACAGATACAGGGACTTGGAACCTCATGGGGTGGCTCTTGCTCCCGGTGAACACATACATGGACTTGGAACCTCATGGGACGTCTCTTGCTCCCGGTGAACACATACAGGGACCTGGAACCTCATGGGGCGTCTCTTGCTCCCAGTGAACACATACAGGGACTTGGAACCTCATGGGGCGGCTCTTGCTCCCAGTGAACACCTACAGTGACTTGGAACCTCATGGGGCGTCTCTTGCTCCCGGTGAACACATACAGGGACTTGGAACCTCATGGGTCGTCTCTTGCTCCCGGTGAACACATACAGGGACTTGGAACCTCATGGGGTGGCTTTTGCTCCCGGTGAACACATACAGGGACTTGGAACCTCATGGGGCGTCTCTTGCTCCCAGGGAACACATACAGGGACTTGGAACCTCATGGGGCGTCTTTTGCTCCCAGGGAACACATACAGGGACTTGGAACCTCATGGGGCGTCTCTTGCTCCCGATGAACACATACAGTGACTTGGAACCTCATGGGGCGTCTCTTGCTCCCGGGGAACACATACAGTGACTTGGAACCTCATGGGGCGTCTTTTGCTCCCGGTGAACACATACAGTGACTTGGAACCTCATGGGGCGGCTCTTGCTCCCGGTGAACAGATACAGGGACTTGGAACCTCATGGGGCGGCTCTTGCTCCCAGGGAACACATACAGTGACTTGGAACCTCATGGGGCGGCTCTTGCTCCCAGGGAACACATACAGGGACTTGGAACCTCATGGGACGTCTCTTGCTCCCAGGGAACACATACAGGGACTTGGAACCTCATGGGGCGTCTCTTGCTCCCAGGGAACACATACAGGGACTTGGAACCTCATGGGTCGTCTCTTGCTCCCAGGGAACACATACATGGACTTGGAACCTCATGGGGCGTCTCTTGCTCCCAGTGAACACATACAGGGACTTGGAACCTCATGAAGCGTCTCTTGCTCCCGGTGAACACATACATGGACTTGGAACCTCATGGGGCGTCTCTTGCTCCCAGGGAACACATACAGGGACTTGGAACCTCATGGGGTGGCTTTTGCTCCCGGTGAACACATACAGTGACTTGGAACCTCATGGGGCGTCTCTTGCTCCCGGTGAACACATACAGGGACTTGGAACCTCATGGGGCGTCTCTTACTCCCGGTGAACACATACAATGACTTGGAACCTCATGGGGCGTCTCTTGCTCCCAGGGAACACATACAGGGACTTGGAACCTCATGGGGCGTCTCTTGCTCCCAGGGAACAGATACAGGGACTTGGAACCTCATGGGGTGGCTCTTGCTCCCGGTGAACACATACAGGGACTTGGAACGTCATGGGGTGGCTCTTGCTCCCGGTGAACACATACAGGGACTTGGAACCTCATGGGGCGTCTCTTGCTCCCGGTGAACACATACAGTGACTTGGAACCTCATGGGGCGTCTTTTGCTCCCGGGGAACACATACAGTGACTTGGAACCTCATGGGGCGTCTTTTGCTCCCGGTGAACACATACAGTGACTTGGAACCTCATGGGGCGGCTCTTGCTCCCGGTGAACAGATACAGGGACTTGGAACCTCATGGGGCGGCTCTTGCTCCCAGGGAACACATACAGTGACTTGGAACCTCATGGGGCGGCTCTTGCTCCCAGGGAACACATACAGGGACTTGGAACCTCATGGGACGTCTCTTGCTCCCAGGGAACACATACAGGGACTTGGAACCTCATGGGGCGTCTCTTGCTCCCAGGGAACACATACAGGGACTTGGAACCTCATGGGTCGTCTCTTGCTCCCAGGGAACACATACATGGACTTGGAACCTCATGGGGCGTCTCTTGCTCCCAGTGAACACATACAGGGACTTGGAACCTCATGAAGCGTCTCTTGCTCCCGGTGAAAACATACATGGACTTGGAACCTCATGGGGCGTCTCTTGCTCCCAGGGAACACATACAGGGACTTGGAACCTCATGGGGTGGCTTTTGCTCCCGCTGAACACATACAGTGACTTGGAACCTCATGGGGCGTCTCTTGCTCCCGGTGAACACATACAGGGACTTGGAACCTCATGGGGCGTCTCTTGCTCCCGGTGAACACATACAATGACTTGGAACCTCATGGGGCGTCTCTTGCTCCCAGGGAACACATACAGGGACTTGGAACCTCATGGGGCGTCTCTTGCTCCCAGGGAACAGATACAGGGACTTGGAACCTCATGGGGTGGCTCTTGCTCCCGGTGAACACATACAGGGACTTGGAACCTCATGGGGTGGCTCTTGCTCCCGGTGAACACATACAGGGACTTGGAACCTCATGGGGCGTCTCTTGCTCCCAGGGAACACATACAGGGACTTGGAACCTCATGGGGCGTCTCTTGCTCCCAGGGAACACATACAGGGACTTGGAACCTCATGGGGTGGCTCTTGCTCCCGGTGAACACATACATGGACTTGGAACCTCATGGGGCGTCTCTTGCTCCCAGTGAACACATACAGGGACTTGGAACCTCATGGGGTGGCTTTTGCTCCCGGTGAACACATACAGGGACTTGGAACCTCATGGGGCGTCTCTTGCTCCCAGTGAACACATACAGGGACTTGGAACCTCATGGGGTGGCTTTTGCTCCCGGTGAACACATACAGGGGCTTGGAACCTCATGGGGCGTCTCTTGCTCCCAGTGAACACATACAGGGACTTGGAACCTCATGGGGCGTCTCTTGCTCCCGGTGAACACATACAGGGACTTGGAACCTCATGGGGCGGCTTTTGCTCCCAGGGAACACATACAGGGACTTGGAATCTCATGGGGCGTCTCTTGCTCCCGGTGAACACATACAGGGACTTGGAACCTCATGGGGCGTCTCTTGCTCCCAGGGAACACATACAGGGACTTGGAACCTCATGGGGCGTCTCTTGCTCCCAGGGAACACATACAGGGGCTTGGAACCTCATGGGGCGTCTCTTGCTCCCAGGGAACACATACAGGGACTTGGAACCTCATGGGGCGTCTCTTGCTCCCGGTGAACACATACAGGGACTTGGAACCTCATGGGGCGTCTCTTGCTCCCGGTGAACACATACATGGACTTGGAACCTCATGGGGCGTCTCTTGCTCCCAGTGAACACATACAGGGACTTGGAACCTCATGGGGCGTCTCTTGCTCCCGGTGAACACATACAGGGACTTGGAACCTCATGGGGCGTCTCTTGCTCCCGGTGAACACATACAGGGACTTGGAACCTCATGGGGTGGCTTTTGCTCCCGGTGAACACATACAGGGACTTGGAACCTCATGGGGTGGCTTTTGCTCCCAGGGAACAGATACAGGGACTTGGAACCTCATGGGGTGGCTTTTGCTCCCGGTGAACACATACAGGGACTTGGAACCTCATGGGGCGTCTCTTGCTCCCAGGGAACACATACAGGGACTTGGAACCTCATGGGGCGTCTTTTGCTCCCAGGGAACACATACAGGGACTTGGAACCTCATGGGGCGTCTCTTGCTCCCGGTGAACACATACAGTGACTTGGAACCTCATGGGGCGTCTCTTGCTCCCAGGGAACACATACATGGACTTGGAACCTCATGGGGCGTCTTTTGCTCCCGGTGAACACATACAGTGACTTGGAACCTCATGGGGCGGCTCTTGCTCCCAGGGAACACATACAGGGACTTGGAACCTCATGGGGCGTCTCTTGCTCCCGGTGAACACATACAGGGACCTGGAACCTCATGGGGCGTCTCTTGCTCCCAGTGAACACATACAGGGACCTGGAACCTCATGGGGCGTCTCTTGCTCCCGGTGAACACATACAGGGACTTGGAACCTCATGGGGCGTCTCTTGCTCCCAGTGAACACATACAGGGACCTGGAACCTCATGGGGCGTCTCTTGCTCCCAGGGAACACATACATGGACTTGGAACCTCGTGGGGCGTCTCTTGCTCCCGGTGAACACATACATGGACTTGGAACCTCATGGGGTGGCTTTTGCTCCCGGTGAACACATACATGGACTTGGAACCTCATGGGGCGTCTCTTGCTCCCGGTGAACACATACATGGACTTGGAACCTCATGGGGCGTCTCTTGCTCCCAGGGAACACATACAGGGACTTGGAACCTCATGGGGTGGCTTTTGCTCCCGGTGAACACATACAGTGACTTGGAACCTCATGGGGCGTCTCTTGCTCCCGGTGAACACATACAGGGACTTGGAACCTCATGGGGCGTCTCTTGCTCCCGGTGAACACATACAGGGACTTGGAACCTCATGGGGCGTCTCTTGCTCCCAGGGAACACATACAGGGACTTGGAACCTCATGGGGTGGCTCTTGCTCCCGGTGAACACATACAGGGACTTGGAACCTCATGGGGCGCCTCTTGCTCCCGGTGAACACATACAGGGACTTGGAACCTCATGGGGCGTCTCTTGCTCCCGGTGAACACATACAGGGACTTGGAACCTCATGGGGTGGCTCTTGCTCCCGGTGAACACATACAGGGACTTGGAACCTCATGGGGTGGCTCTTGCTCCCGGTGAACACATACAGGGACTTGGAACCTCATGGGGTGGCTCTTGCTCCCGGTGAACACATACAGGGACTTGGAACCTCATGGGGTGGCTCTTGCTCCCGGTGAACACATACAGGGACTTGGAACCTCATGGGGTGGCTCTTGCTCCCGGTGAACACATACAGGGACTTGGAACCTCATGGGGCGTCTCTTGTTCCCAGGGAACAGATACAGGGACTTGGAACCTCATGGGGTGGCTCTTGCTCCCGGTGAACACATACATGGACTTGGAACCTCATGGGACGTCTCTTGCTCCCGGTGAACACATACAGGGACCTGGAACCTCATGGGGCGTCTCTTGCTCCCAGTGAACACATACAGGGACTTGGAACCTCATGGGGCGGCTCTTGCTCCCAGTGAACACCTACAGTGACTTGGAACCTCATGGGGCGTCTCTTGCTCCCGGTGAACACATACAGGGACTTGGAACCTCATGGGTCGTCTCTTGCTCCCGGTGAACACATACAGGGACTTGGAACCTCATGGGGTGGCTTTTGCTCCCGGTGAACACATACAGGGACTTGGAACCTCATGGGGCGTCTCTTGCTCCCAGGGAACACATACAGGGACTTGGAACCTCATGGGGCGTCTTTTGCTCCCAGGGAACACATACAGGGACTTGGAACCTCATGGGGCGTCTCTTGCTCCCGATGAACACATACAGTGACTTGGAACCTCATGGGGCGTCTCTTGCTCCCGGGGAACACATACAGTGACTTGGAACCTCATGGGGCGTCTTTTGCTCCCGGTGAACACATACAGTGACTTGGAACCTCATGGGGCGGCTCTTGCTCCCGGTGAACAGATACAGGGACTTGGAACCTCATGGGGCGGCTCTTGCTCCCAGGGAACACATACAGTGACTTGGAACCTCATGGGGCGGCTCTTGCTCCCAGGGAACACATACAGGGACTTGGAACCTCATGGGACGTCTCTTGCTCCCAGGGAACACATACAGGGACTTGGAACCTCATGGGGCGTCTCTTGCTCCCAGGGAACACATACAGGGACTTGGAACCTCATGGGTCGTCTCTTGCTCCCAGGGAACACATACATGGACTTGGAACCTCATGGGGCGTCTCTTGCTCCCAGTGAACACATACAGGGACTTGGAACCTCATGAAGCGTCTCTTGCTCCCGGTGAACACATACATGGACTTGGAACCTCATGGGGCGTCTCTTGCTCCCAGGGAACACATACAGGGACTTGGAACCTCATGGGGTGGCTTTTGCTCCCGGTGAACACATACAGTGACTTGGAACCTCATGGGGCGTCTCTTGCTCCCGGTGAACACATACAGGGACTTGGAACCTCATGGGGCGTCTCTTACTCCCGGTGAACACATACAATGACTTGGAACCTCATGGGGCGTCTCTTGCTCCCAGGGAACACATACAGGGACTTGGAACCTCATGGGGCGTCTCTTGCTCCCAGGGAACAGATACAGGGACTTGGAACCTCATGGGGTGGCTCTTGCTCCCGGTGAACACATACAGGGACTTGGAACGTCATGGGGTGGCTCTTGCTCCCGGTGAACACATACAGGGACTTGGAACCTCATGGGGCGTCTCTTGCTCCCGGTGAACACATACAGTGACTTGGAACCTCATGGGGCGTCTTTTGCTCCCGGGGAACACATACAGTGACTTGGAACCTCATGGGGCGTCTTTTGCTCCCGGTGAACACATACAGTGACTTGGAACCTCATGGGGCGGCTCTTGCTCCCGGTGAACAGATACAGGGACTTGGAACCTCATGGGGCGGCTCTTGCTCCCAGGGAACACATACAGTGACTTGGAACCTCATGGGGCGGCTCTTGCTCCCAGGGAACACATACAGGGACTTGGAACCTCATGGGACGTCTCTTGCTCCCAGGGAACACATACAGGGACTTGGAACCTCATGGGGCGTCTCTTGCTCCCAGGGAACACATACAGGGACTTGGAACCTCATGGGTCGTCTCTTGCTCCCAGGGAACACATACATGGACTTGGAACCTCATGGGGCGTCTCTTGCTCCCAGTGAACACATACAGGGACTTGGAACCTCATGAAGCGTCTCTTGCTCCCGGTGAAAACATACATGGACTTGGAACCTCATGGGGCGTCTCTTGCTCCCAGGGAACACATACAGGGACTTGGAACCTCATGGGGTGGCTTTTGCTCCCGCTGAACACATACAGTGACTTGGAACCTCATGGGGCGTCTCTTGCTCCCGGTGAACACATACAGGGACTTGGAACCTCATGGGGCGTCTCTTGCTCCCGGTGAACACATACAATGACTTGGAACCTCATGGGGCGTCTCTTGCTCCCAGGGAACACATACAGGGACTTGGAACCTCATGGGGCGTCTCTTGCTCCCAGGGAACAGATACAGGGACTTGGAACCTCATGGGGTGGCTCTTGCTCCCGGTGAACACATACAGGGACTTGGAACCTCATGGGGTGGCTCTTGCTCCCGGTGAACACATACAGGGACTTGGAACCTCATGGGGCGTCTCTTGCTCCCAGGGAACACATACAGGGACTTGGAACCTCATGGGGCGTCTCTTGCTCCCAGGGAACACATACAGGGACTTGGAACCTCATGGGGTGGCTCTTGCTCCCGGTGAACACATACATGGACTTGGAACCTCATGGGGCGTCTCTTGCTCCCAGTGAACACATACAGGGACTTGGAACCTCATGGGGTGGCTTTTGCTCCCGGTGAACACATACAGGGACTTGGAACCTCATGGGGCGTCTCTTGCTCCCAGTGAACACATACAGGGACTTGGAACCTCATGGGGTGGCTTTTGCTCCCGGTGAACACATACAGGGGCTTGGAACCTCATGGGGCGTCTCTTGCTCCCAGTGAACACATACAGGGACTTGGAACCTCATGGGGCGTCTCTTGCTCCCGGTGAACACATACAGGGACTTGGAACCTCATGGGGCGGCTTTTGCTCCCAGGGAACACATACAGGGACTTGGAATCTCATGGGGCGTCTCTTGCTCCCGGTGAACACATACAGGGACTTGGAACCTCATGGGGCGTCTCTTGCTCCCAGGGAACACATACAGGGACTTGGAACCTCATGGGGCGTCTCTTGCTCCCAGGGAACACATACAGGGACTTGGAACCTCATGGGGTGGCTTTTGCTCCCGGTGAACACATACAGGGACTTGGAACCTCATGGGGCGTCTCTTGCTCCCAGTGAACACATACAGGGACTTGGAACCTCATGGGGTGGCTTTTGCTCCCGGTGAACACATACAGGGGCTTGGAACCTCATGGGGCGTCTCTTGCTCCCAGTGAACACATACAGGGACTTGGAACCTCATGGGGCGTCTCTTGCTCCCGGTGAACACATACAGGGACTTGGAACCTCATGGGGCGTCTCTTGCTCCCAGTGAACACATACAGGGACTTGGAACCTCATGGGGCGTCTCTTGCTCCCAGTGAACACATACAGGGACTTGGAACCTCATGGGGTGGCTTTTGCTCCCGGTGAACACATACAGTGACTTGGAACCTCATGGGGCGTCTCTTGCTCCCGGTGAACACATACAGGGACTTGGAACCTCATGGGGTGGCTTTTGCTCCCGGTGAACACATACAGGGACCTGGAACCTCATGGGGTGGCTTTTGCTCCCGGTGAACACATACAGGGACTTGGAACCTCATGGGGCGTCTCTTGCTCCCAGGGAACACATACAGGGACTTGGAACCTCATGGGGCGTCTTTTGCTCCCAGGGAACACATACAGGGACTTGGAACCTCATAGGGCGTCTCTTGCTCCCGGTGAACACATACAGGGACTTGGAACCTCATGGGGCGTCTCTTGCTCCCGGTGAACACATACAGGGACTTGGAACCTCATGGGGCGTCTCTTGCTCCCGGTGAACACATACAGTGACTTGGAACCTCATGGGGCGTCTTTTGCTCCCAGGGAACACATACAGGGACTTGGAACCTCATGGGGCGTCTCTTGCTCCCAGGGAACACATACAGGGACTTGGAACCTCATGGGTCGTCTCTTGCTCCCAGGGAACACATACAGGGACTTGGAACCTCATGGGGCGTCTCTTGCTCCCGGGGAACACATACAGGGACTTGGAACCTCATGGGGCGGCTCTTGCTCCCAGGGAACACATACAGGGACTTGGAACCTCATGGGGCGTCTCTTGCTCCCAGGGAACACATACAGGGACTAGGAACCTCATGGGGTGGCTCTTGCTCCCAGTGAACACATACAGGGACTTGGAACCTCATGGGGCGTCTCTTGCTCCCAGGGAACACATACAGGGACTAGGAACCTCATGGGGCGTCTCTTGCTCCCAGGGAACACATACAGGGACTAGGAACCTCATGGGGTGGCTCTTGCTCCCAGTGAACACATACAGGGACTTGGAACCTCATGGGGCGTCTCTTGCTCCCAGGGAACACATACAGGGATCTGGAACCTCATGGGGTGGCTCTTGCTCCTAGGGAACACATACAAGGACCTAAAACCTCATGGGGCGGCTCTTGCTCCTAGGGAATACATACAAGGACCTAAAACCTCATGGGGCGGCTCTTCCTCCTGGGGAGCACATACAGGGACCTGGAACCTCATGGGGCGGCTCTTGCTCCTGGGGAAAACATAAAGGGACCTGAAACCTCATGGGGCGGCTCTTCCTCCTGGGGAGCACATACAGGGACCTGGAACCTCATGGGGCGGCTCATGCTCACGGGTAATCTTCAGCACTAAACATTATGCAAATCTTTAATATTCAGGCCACATAAGCACACATTTTCACAGCTTTGTTCATAAGCAATGCGTAATTGTTTTCCCCTTACTTAACATATGATGCATACAATTATCGCTGTTTTTCAACATTGTTATTATTATTATTATTATTATTATTATTATTATTATTATTATTATTATTATTATTATTATTATTATTTCATTCAGACCATTTACCTTTATAAAAGAATGGATCTTGCTTCTCGGCCTTTTGGCGATGATCAAAGGTAATATCTGCACGTGATCATACCAGGGCTACATACAGAGGCGGCATCCGAACACACGGGGTCGTGGGATCTGACATGGTGGCTCTGACCCTCAGAGGGGAACCGCGTAAATTATTTTATTTTATTTTTTTTTTAAATAAAAAATTAAAAAGTATCATGCACTTTGGGCAATTCCATATGAAAATCTTATTTCATATAAAACATTCAACATTTTTACACATTCGCTTCTTTCCATCTATTGAACTGAAAAATTTACGAGGATCCAAGTGTGATCTTTCTAATTCTGATTTTCGAAACTAAAGAATACTGTAAGTTTTTCTTTGGAATTTCAATTACCGAAAACAGTAATTTATCGATATGAATTGAAACATCGCTATATTTGTCGTTCCAGAATAATAAATAGTATTCAGTCAATGCCGGCTTCGTGGCTTAGAGGTTAGCGACTTTTCTCCGTAATCTCGTATACTCTCGTAGGTAACATGATGATGGTGAGAATCAGCAGTGGTTCGGATCGCATCGGTAACTTACGGGGTATGTCAGAATGCAATGGCAAACAACTGAGCGTAATCTTGCAAAGAAATCAACATACAGCTGAAAGATGCTGGTGTTGACAGCGATGTCCTGTAAAGGATATGAAAAAAAAAAAAATTCAGTCATTACACAGATAGTTAGCAAATCTTTCTGCATTTGACATCTGGGGTTTTGTTGTATTTGCAAATGTAAAAGAAAACACACAAAGTACCTTGTAAATACACACTGTTTTGCACTAAATAAAACCACATTAAACTAAAGACATATTTTTTTTTTAAAAACAGAAAGGGACATAACGAAATAACAGTTATTTTAAGGGATATTACTGAAAGCAACATTAATATGCCGGCTTCGTGGCTTAGAGGTTATGACTTTTCTCCGTAATCTCGTATACTCTCGTCAGGTAACGTGATGACGGTTCAAATCAGCAGTGGTTCGAATCGCATCAGTAACTTACGGGGTATGTGAGCCGGCCGCTCAGAAAGCAATGGCAAACTACTGAGCGTAATCTTGCCAAGAGATCAACATACAGCTGAAAGATGCTGGTGCTGACAGCTAAGTCCTGTAAAAAGGATATGCTAAAAAAGAAAAAAAAGAAAAAAAAAAAAAACATTAATATATTATGTGTTTTACATAATAACCGGTCTCTGTGGACAAGGGCTTGCTAACGCGATTTGTGAGCTCGTATACCCGGGTTCGAAACACAGCGGTGCTGGTTTTTTTCGAAAAAAGGTATAGGAGCCGGTGGTTCAGAAAGCAATGGTAAACTACTGAACGTAAAATTTGCCAGGAATCACGAACAGCGAAAATGCTGGGGTTAACTGCGACGTTCTGTGAAGGACATGCGACGCAATTTGTATTTCTTTTTTAAATAATAGTAACATTTGTCTTAATTTTTTTATAAAAATGTTATATATCGTAACACATGTTCACGATGTATAAAGAAAAAGATAATAATTTTCAATATTTTCACAGCTTGTGTAAAAGGTAAAGCTTTATTTTAAAGTTTTGAGAAATCTATAAACCAATTTTTTTTTTTTTTTTTAGCGTACATCGATATTACATGTGATACTTTATCCTTTCGATGGATGCAGCGATGGATATCTCCAATTAAGCAACATTTTGTCGTGCCTGTAAAAGGCCAACTATCCTTAATGAGAATTATCTTCATTCCACTACCGAAAAGGGGTAACTGGAATTATGCACCAACTATATAATATAGACTGTTCAAAATGCGACATAGAAATAGAAGGGAAAATTCTTTACCAAGTGGATCATTTTAAATTCCTAGTGACATTTATAACGTCAGATGGAAGATATACAACAGAGAATAAGAGCATTATATTTTTCCCCCGCATATACTTTACATTACATTGCAATCAACACCAGCATTTTTCAGCTGCTGTTGATGTCTTGGCATGATTATGCTCAGAGTTTGCCAATGCTTTCTGACCGACGGGCTCACATAACCCCCTAAGTAACCAACGCGACGCGATCCGCTACCGAATCTCGCGCAGCTTCGTTACCCACGTGAATATATGGGAATACGGAAAACGTCGTTAACTCCTATGCCAGGGAAACCGGCAAGAGCAGAATTTTTTTTTAAAAATTCGCATATCCTTTTTACAGGACATCGCTGTCAACAGCAGCATCTTTCAGCTGATTGTTGATTTCTTGGCAAGATTATGCTCAGTAGTTTGCCATTGCTTTCTGAGCGGCCGGCTCAGTTATCCCGCAAGTCACCAGCGGGGGACGAACCGCTCCCAGTTCTCGCCCGCTACGAGACTGCGTGATAAACGGAATTACGGAGAAAGTGTTGTAACCCCTCGACCAGAGAGACCGGCAAGAGCAGAATAGGGCATGCAAAAACAGCATTTCAGAAAATGAAGAGTATCTTAAACAATAAGTCATTATCCATGCATGTAAGAATGAGAGTGTTGAAATGCTATATAGAACCAATTTTGATGTATAGCAGTGAATCTTGCAATGTAAATGAACGAATTAGGAAGAACTTAGAAGCAACAGAGATGTGATTTTTTAGACGAATGTTGCGAATTCCTTGGACTGCCAGAGTAACTAACAACGTTTGCCTGAAAGAAGCTAACGAAACTAGAACACTATATACGCCAATTAGAAAGAGACAAACAACTTTCTTTGGTCATGTGATGAGAAGAGAGACATTGGAGAACATCGTGACAACTGGAAAGATCGAGGGGAAGAGAGGCAGAGGCAGACCAAGAGAAATGATATTGGGTGGATTGGATTGAGACGGTGGCGTGGAGGAGTATCATCAGCAGAGTTGATCCAGTACACCAAAGACCGAGATCAGTGGAGAACCATGAACGCCTACGCCAGCTGTCAAGAGCAACTCAGTATCCTTTCTCCCTTTTGGGTTGTCCCAACAACCATACATCCGACATATAGTATATGGCCAAAAGATTGGAAGAGAACTATCTTCATTCCAAGACCAAACGAAGGGCAACCTGACATTTATGCACCAACTATAGAAATGCTGCCCTGATCAGTCATGCAAGTAAAATTCTACTAACAATTATAATGGGAGACTTCGTAAGGAAATGGAAGAATACGTTAACGTGGTTCCAGCTGGATTTAGACAAGGAAGAGGAATGAAAGAGAGCATAATCAACATGCCTTTAATAATAGAGAAGTGTAGAAAATTAATGTAAACCTATTCTCCTGTTTTGTGGATTATTCAAAGGTATTTGACTGTGTCATCATCATCATGTGCCATGCTGATAAGCGTGGGCTCTCATGATTCGCCATCTCACTTGATCACCAGATTCGTGGATCTGCTTCTTCTTCTTGTTTTTGTTCGCTCGCTTTAACACAAGCGTAGTCCTTACACACCGTTTAAAGTAGTCAGGGACTGAATTTTGCGTAGGGGGGGGGGGGGGTCTTCCTTGTGGAACTGCTCAGTGTTCTTGTCTCGACCATACCAAGTGACCAAGTCATCCATGTATTTACTTATCTGCCTTCTCCTTGCTCTCTTCCCCTCGATATTGTCAGTTGTCATCAAGTTCTCTAATTCATTTCTTTTCATAACTTGACAAAAAAAATTTCACTGTCTACGTCTTCTTTCTCTAACGAGTTTACGGTTTTCATTTGTTTCTTGCAGGACTTAGTCATTGGTTTTTCTATATGTCCATGGTATTCTTTACAGTTTCCTCAGAAACCACATTACCACAGCCATCCAAATGCCTTTGTGAGGTCGATAAATGCAATAAACAGACTGATTCTGCTCACAACATTTTTCTTGCATTTGTCGCAGTGAGAAAATCATATCAATGATAGACCTGTTCTGCGACCGCACTGTGATTCGGGGTAGACTTGATCTCCCAGGACTTGAAGTCTGCTCAGAACAATTCTGGCAAATACTTTCCCAACAATACACAGAAGTAAGATATCCCTATAGTTATTACAGTCGCTCCGACTGCTCTTGTTCTTGTACAATGTTATGATGCTTGAGTCTTTGAAATCATGTGGGACTTGTCCTTCTCGCCAGCATAGCTCTATTAGCTGGTGGGTCTGTAGAGTTAGTGTGTCTTACCCACTCCTGATAACCTCTATTGGTATCCTATTCTTACCTGGAGCCTTGCCAGATGCAAGTTCAATTTTAACACACTTCTGTTATGGTGGAAAATGAGTCCAGGTGGTAAAGAGTTAGTAGGGCCTCTATGGCGTTGAGGGCATCATGCGCTAGTTTTGTCTCACTTTAGTAAAGCTTTAAATAGTGCTCTACCCATCTATCCATCTGTTGTTTCTTATCAGTGATGATGTCTCCAATCAAGGTTTTCAGTGGTGCACTTCTTTTGATCATTGGACAACAGGCTTTCCTTATCCCTTCATACAAGCTTCTGATGTTTCCCTTATCACTTGCATTTTGAATGGACTCACATAACTTGATCCAATAGTCATTTTCACACTGCCTGGCAGCCTTTTGCTCATCCTTCCTAGCTTGCTTCAGCTCACTGAGAATGTTACGCTTTGTTTTTTCCTTGTTTCTTAAGGGAGCTCTTTTCTTTTTATCGATCAAGGGCTGCAGTGTCTGGCTGTTTGCCGCAAACCAGTCCTGCCTCTTATGATCCACAGTGCCGTAAACTCCTACCGCTGTTTTATAAAGAGTTTCCTTAAGTTTACTCCACTTTTCATTTGCTGTACAATTTTCTGATGTATCAGTAAACGCGTCTTCAAGCTGCTGTTAGATCTCAAAGCACTTATAAGCATCGTGGGTGTTAATAATATTAATCCTGGGGCTGGATTTTTGTTTAGCTGTGCAAATTCTCTTTGGTCTCAGTCTAACCCTTGCAACAACCAAAGAATGATTCATATCACAGTCAGCACTGCGGTAATTTCGAGTTAAGGATGTTTGGTTCAGATGTTGTCTCCGTGTGATGATGAAGTCCAGCTGATGCCAATGGCCGGATCTTGGATGTTTCCATGCGACCTTGTGCAGCTCTTTTGTTTTAAAAAAGGTCACTTCTGATGTTTTCTGATGCAACGCTCCAACAACCTTTTCCCATTTTCATTCATGCGACCGATGTTGTATTTTCCAAGGCACACTGGCCATGAACTCGAGTCCTTGCCTATACGAGCAACAAATCACCGAGCATATATATGTAGTCGGATTTTGTAACTGCCTTGATCACGGAGTCTAGCTCCTCATAGAACGAATCCTTCACATCATCAGAGGAATCGAGTGTCGGTGCATATGCAGTGATAATGGCGGCAAATCCACAAGAGGTTGCCAAGCGCAGGGATAATAGTCTTTCATTACCTCCAGCTGGAATATCAATCATTCCTAGTAGCTAATTCTTCAATGCATAACCCACACAGTGTTGCCTTTTTTCTGCCTGCCCTCTACCCTTCCAAAGAAAAGGTGTAATTGTTTTCCCTGAGTAACCCTTCCTTGGCGAGGCGAGTCTCCTGCAGGCCAGCAATATCAATGTTAAGCGATTGAGTTCGGCATCAATCACAGCCGTTTTTCTCACATCGTCATTATTCGCCAGGGCAGTGGAATATTTCTTTAGGATTGCAATAAATATAGAATTATATAATTCAGGAGATATATCTCTAGTACCATATACTGTGTTCAGCTGTCTGGTGACTTGATCTATTCCATATTCGTTTAAGACATTTATCATTTCTCTTGTGATGTCTGAACAGGGAATCTTGCCACTGTTCATAGGGTTAAGAGCATTCTTAACCTCCATCTTCATAATTATCTTCTTGATGATCCTTCATTGTTACTTTGAATAGCATACTGTTCTTCTTTGGTATCATCATAAATGTTTTACACGTCATCTGGCCATATGATTTTTCCATATTTTATTGTGAGGCTGCCTGTTGATGTACGTGTTCATTTATTTATATTGAAAGATCTTATTATGCATGAGAGCAAATGATTACTCTAGCATGCCATGCATCTAATATTATCATGTATACATTAATGTATATGTTGTATTCACAAATGTTTAAAACAAAATCACACACACACACAAGCACACACGCACGCACACACGCACGCACGCACGCACACTCACACACACACACACACACACACACACACACACAACGTGCCTTGCATATACAAACTGTTTTGTACGACACACATGTTTATTTTCTATTTAATTCAGCACTTTGGATTATTTCACGGCATTTTGGCTAAGATCAAAGTGTAGTATCTGTTCTCGCAACACGTCAGTGATTAAGGGTTGCCTGACTTATCTGTACTTGATCTGGCCATGGCCACCAGCAGAGGTGGTCATCACAATGACATACAGGGTCATGGATTCTAAAGTTGTGGCTCTTGTTCCCGGGGAACACATACTGGGACTTGCAACCTCATGAGGCGGCCCTTGTTCCTGTGAAACACATCCTGGGGAATCATGAGTCCAAATATTAAGCTCATTTTGTATATTCAGAACACTCAAATACACATTTCTATAGCTATGTTAATAAGCAATGTGTAATTTTTTTCTCGTTACTTGACATATGATGCGTGCAATTATCGCTGTTTTTCAACACTATTATTATTATTTCATTCAGGAAAACAAAAATGTGATGGGCCTGTTTCAGGTCATATACCTTTATACAAGAATAGATTTGGCTTCTCGGCCTTTTGGCTAAGATCACAGTGTAGTATCTGCACTTGATCTTACCAGGGCCACATGCAGAGACGAGCATCCGAATGACACACGGGGACGTGGGACCTGATGGGGCGGCTCTGACCCTCACTGGGGAACAGCGTGCCCTTATAGTATTTATATTTAAATAAAAAAAAAATTAAAAAGAATCGATGTCCTATAGGTAATTCCATATGATAACCTTATTTCATATAAAACATTCAACATGTCTACACATTTGCTTCCGTCCATTTATTGAACTGAAGAATTTACGAGGATCCAAGTGTGTTATTCTAATCTAAAGAATTCTGTATGTTTTTCTTTGGAATTTCAATTACCGAAAACAGTAATTTATCGATATGAATTGAAACATCACTACATTTGTCGCTCCAGAATAATAAATAGTATGAAGTCAATACACATATATTTAGGGAATCTTGCTGCATTTGACATCTCGGGTCTTGCTGTATTTGCAAATGTAAAGGAAAACACACAATGCACCTTGTAAATACACACTATTATGCACTAAATAAAACCACAATTAAACGGATGACATGTATTTAAACAAAGTGGAAAGGGAGATAACATAACGATATAACAGTTATTTCAAGGAACATTACTAAAACTAACATAAATATATTATGTGATTTAAATAATTGTAGTATTTGTCTTAATTTTTTATAAAATTATTATATAGCTTAACGAAGGTTTACGCTCCATAAAGAAAAGAATAATAATTTTCAATATCTTCACAGCTTGTGTAAAAGTTAAGGCTATATTTTAAAATTTTTAGAAATTTATAAACCATTTTTGTAGGTCACATCGATATTACGTGTAATAGTTTAGCCTTTTGATCGCTGCTGCATTAATATCCTTTATTTCCCAAATTTGTGTCTGGCCTGTAAAGGGCCACATATCCTTAATGAGAACTAGCTTCATTCCACTACCAAAAAGACCACCCAACACACAAACACAAAATGAGTTCTTACAATACACAATGAAACTGATTGACACAGATAAAGACATACTAGACACAGAGCTTACATTAGCAGACATAACACATACATTCAATCAAATGCAGAAAGAGAAAACACCAGAACCAGATGGGCTCACTGTAGAATTCTACCAACACTTCTTTCCTATCCTAAGCAATTTTCTTCTAAAAGTCTACCAAGAAGCTTTTCACAAACAAGAACTCCCAAACACTTTTAGCATGTCATGCATAAGACTCATACCTAAAGACAACACAGACAAAACACAGTTGAAACACTATAGATCCATCTCATTATGAAACACAGACTACAAAATTCTATGAACATCACTTGCAAACAAAATAAAAACTTTCATCCCATCACCAATACACCCAGACCAACAGTGCAGTATTCAACACAGAAACATACACCAACATACACACTTCATTGCTGTTTGTCCATCAAGAATGATGATGACCATTCATTTCATCCAGCGGGGTTGAAGGTATGGAGCCGTGGGTTCTAAGACGGCTGATAAGGCCTATTTTGGCTCGAACTGTTCTTTGACAATGTGGGCAAGGAATGCTTGACGTTTCTGGAGGAGGATTTCCTGCAGTAGTTTTTTCTGTCCTGCCTTTTCTTCACAGCTCTTGCAGTCCTGGTTGCCTCACATATGACTGCACCCTTGCGTAATGATGCACGCCACTAATTTCGGTCTCTGGCTGCAGCCTCCCAGGTGTCATGATGACTTCCAAATGCCTTCAGTGAGATTGTCAGAGTGTCTTTAAAACGTTTCCTCTGGCCACCTTGGGAGCGTTTACCACAACGCAGTTACCTGTAAAAAAATTCGTTTAGGGAGCCTGTGATCTGGCATGTGAGTCAAGTGACCAGCCCAGAGAATCTGATTCTTCATCAGTAGAGTGTGGATACTGGGCATGGATGCTCTTTCTAGGACTTCAGTGTCTGGAATCTTGTCTTGCCATTTAATCTTCAGTAGCTTCCTTAGGCAGACTGTATGGAAGTGGTTTAATTTCCTAGTGTGTCGCTGATAAACAGTCCACGTTTCACAAGCATATAGCAGTGAGGATAATACAACTGCTTTGTAGACTTTTAACTTTGTTTGCAGGCTTATTCCAGTTCTGTCCCATACATTCTTGTACAGTCTGCCAAAGGCCGCACTGGCCCTGGAGATTCTTGCATTCACTTCGTCATCAATTGTGGCAGCTTGTGACACAGTACTGCCAAGATAGGTGAATTTGTCCACAACACTTAGTCTATGATCATTCACTTTGATATTCGGGACAGTGTGATTATTACCTGGAGCTGGCTGGTACATAACTACAGTCTTCTCCAAGTTGATATTGAGCCCAAAGTTGGCACAGGCATGTGAGAAAGCTGAAACATTATGTTGCATGTCCGCCTCCGAGTTGGCGTACAGAGCGCAATCATCAGCAAACAGGAGCTCTCTGACGGTGTCGCTGTTAATTTTGGTTTTAGCTTTCAGCCTTCTGAGATTGAATAACTTTCCATCCATACGGTAGTTGATGTCTATTCCAATGTCGTCGTTTTCGAAGGCATTCATCAGCATGGCTGAAAACATGAGGCTGAACAGTGTTGGTGCCAGGACACATCCTTGCTTCACTCCATTGGTGACAGGAAAGGGTTCAGCCAGTTCGCCATTTTCCTGTACTCTTGCCTGCATGCCATCATAAAATAGCCGCACTATTTGGACAAACTTTCGTGGACAGCCATATTTTGCCATAATCTTCCACAGTCCTTCTCTGCTGACTGTATCAAAAGCTTTGGTAAGATCAATGAAAGTGGAGAACATTTCGTAGTTCTGTTCCCGTCATTTCTCTTGCAGCTGCCTTGCAGCGAAAATCATATTAACAGTTCCACGTTCTTTTCTGAAGCCACACTGACTCTCAGGAAGAAGACCTTGATCGAGATGGGCTGTGAGGCGATTGAGAAGAATTCTGGCGAGTATCTTCCCTCCAATTGAAAGCAAGGAGATGCCTCGGTGGTTGTCACAGGATTGGCGGTTTCCTTTACGTTTGTAAAGGTGGACTATTGACGCGTCCTTGAAATCTTGTGGCATGGTCTCGTTCACCCATATGTTTGTAAAGACTTGGTGAAGCTGCTCTGTTAGGACCGACCCACCTGCCTTGTATATCTCTGCTGGGATGGAGTCAGGACCAGGTGCCTTGCCACTGGAGAGTTGCTGGATGGCTTTGTTTACTTCCACTATGGTTGGCAGGTCATCAAGTGTCTCATTGGTAGGAACTTGAGGAAGGCAGTTAATGGTTTCATCATCGAAGAAGGAAGTTGCATTTAAGATGTTGCTGAAATGCTCTGCGCAGCGTTGAAGGATTTCTTTCTTATCGGTGATCAATGTTCCCCCATCTGCACTGAGGAGGGGAACTATGCCTGGTGATGTAGAACCATAGACCGCTTTCAGTGAGTCGTAGAAGTTTTTCATATCATGTCTGTCAGCAAAGCCCTGAATTTCATCAGCTTTGCTGCTCAGTCAGGAGTCCCGCATGTGCCGAAGTTTCTGCTGCACTACTCTCTGAATGTTCTTGAAGGCATCTTTTTTTTATGTTGACTTTGGGTCATTCAAATGTGCCTTGAGGAGAAGATGTTTCTCGGCCAGCAATTGGTTTATGTCTTCGGAATTTTCATCAAGCCAGTCTTTATGCTTTTGGGGGGCTGGACCCAGGATTTCCATAGCAGTGTTGTAAATTATGTCCTTTAGGGCTCTCCATTCTGTTTCTGTATCCTGTTTAGCTGCAGCATTTGGCTTGAGGCGGTCTTCCAGCATATTTTCAAACGACTGCTGCATTTTCTTGCTGTTTAGGCGGGTGACACTGATCTTTTTTTGCATTTTCACCACTTGCGGACGCCGTGGTGGCCTGATGTTAATGTTTATTTTCGAGACAATGAGACGATGATCTGTCCAACATTCGGCACCACACATGGATTTTGTCACTCGGACGTTTTGTCTGTCACTCCTCCTGACAATGACATAGTCAATGAGGTGCCAGTGTTTCGAGCGAGGGTGCATCCATGATGTCCTATTTCTCATGGGGAGACGGAAAATTGTGTTCGTAATCAGGAGATCATGTTCGGCACATGTCTGAAGGAGGCGGGTTCCATTGCTGTTACAATTTCCGACTCCATGCTTTCCAATAATGCCACTCCAAGAGACGGTGTCCGTGCCTACTCTGGCATTGAAATCCCCAAGGAGTATAAGTTTGTCTCCTTTGGGAACAGATCTTAATACATTGTGCAGGTCCTCATAGAACTTGTTCTTGACATCATCTTCGTTGGTCATAGTTGGTGCGTAGACACTCACAATGGTTGCATGCTTTCTTCCATTCAGCAGGGGCAACTTCATGGTCATGAGCCTGTCGTTTATAGCCTTTGGAAATCCAGCTAATTTGCCGACTAGGGCCTACTTAATGGCAAATCCCACACCGGATTGGCGTCTTTCCTCGATTTTCCTTCCACTCCAGAAAAATGTGTAGCCGGCACCTATTTCACAGATTTGGCCTTCTTCTGCAAGTCTTGTCTCGCTCAAGGCTGACACAGTCGATGTTGTACCTGCCCAGCTCTCTCCCAATCAATGCTGTTCGTCTCTCTGGACCCGACGCGCCGTCTCTGTCAAGTAGGGTGCGTACATTCCAAGTTCCAATTGTTAAGGGAATATGGTTTACTCTGTTAGCTTTGCTTGTTTTATCTTTTTTTGTATGTCGACCGCAGTTAAGGGTACCCACCAACCGCGGCTAGCTGGTTAGGTAGTGATGGAGCGGACAATGTTTAGGGCACCTTTTCTAGCCCCTTCCTCATGCTATGGAGGTGAGCAGTGTTCCTATAGAGGGCTGCTCAGTCGCTCAGGGGACTGCCGAATCCCACTGCTGCTCCGGTCAGTAGAAGACGACCATATGGCCTGAGCCGCCTGTGTGCAGGTCTGCGACTACGGCTGCCAGCGTACCCACGCCTGCCGCTTCGCCGCTCGCCCATCGCCACAGGGCTTGAAGGTGATATATGACGTTGGATGAAGAATGACTTGCGCGATGACTTGGATTAAAGTGAGGAAGAGTCCAGTGGCAAGACAAGTCGAGACGACTGGAGACGAATACAGGTGCAGTGGATGACCAGGGCGCTCTACGTGCCTTGCCGTGCTCATTACGTTCCACAACGTTTTGCAGGTAAACACCGTCTTGCCGTTGAATCAGGAATGATTTCTTCCGCGCAGTCTGCCGAATCCTAGAGTTCACTTCATTAGAGATTTCATCACATACACCCACCAGAAAGACTGTCAATCCTCCCTCTTGTTCTTAGACCAGTAGAAGGCCTTTGACAGAATTTCACACTCATACTTACACAAAACACTAGCACACTGTAACATAGGACAGTACTATAGACAGTGGATAGAAATATTGTATAAAACTCCTGAAAGTAAGGTACTGGTGAATCATTCACTTACTGCCAGTTTCAGGATCACAAGATCGGCCAGACAAGGGTTTTCCACTATCATCAATCCTATATGTACTCACACTAGAATTACTCTTAGAAGCAATTAGACAGGACACTAACATTAAAGGTAGATTTATACAAGGCTGTGTGGGGGGGGGGGGGCGGAAATTAATCGCTTATGCAGATGACACCGCTTTCTTCCATACAACCAACACTTCCATAACGAACATACTTCACACCTTCAGACAGTTTGGTGAAGGAAGTGGGGCTAAAATAAACATACAGAAGTCTAAAATAATGGGTCTGGGAGAAGTGATGCCTGGAGTGTGATAGTTTGTATATTCAACGTTTTGGTTTGCATGGGAGAAAGTGATTACTCAACCACCATCGTCAACAGGTAACATGAAGGCAATTACACCATGCCAAGATTATAATGTTGTCACGTGTGTATGAATGTATACGTTGTATTAGCAAATGTAAAAAGACACTGATTTTGTACATAATAAACTCCAAAAAAAATCGTATAAGTTTGTGAAGGGCTAACGCACTAATGTAAAAAACTAAATACAAAAAAGTGGGTATCTTGAAATTATGCACCAACTATATAGACATAATGATATAGCAATAATAATGGGAGATTTTAATGCAAAAGTAGGTACAGGAAGAGCTGAAAATGAGAGAAACATTTTATGATAATTTCGATTGGAAAATAGAAATGATGCAGGTAATAAATTAATTGAATTTTGCACAGAAAATGAGTTAATGACAGCCAACACACTTTTTAAACAACACCCAAGAAGGCTCTTCACATGGACGTCCCCGGACAGTATTACCAAAAATCAGATAGATAGATTATATTTTAATACAAAAGAGATGGAGATCAAGCATAACATCTGCATAAAAATTACGAAGTGCAGACAGTGATACAGATCATCAGTTATTAGAAGCAGATCTGAAATTAAAACTCAAAACGTTTACCCGAGGGCCAAGGCCACTTCGTTTTGATCTCACAAAAATACCAGATGCTTACACCGTAGTAGTTAGGAATCGTTTTGGGGTCTTGATGTCTGTACAAGAGGAAATGACACCTGATGAACTGGCAGTACAAGCTAGAGATATCTTGATGTCTGTACAAGAGGAAATGACACCTGATGAACTGGCAGTACAAGCTAGAGATATCTTGGATAACTGCAGCCAAAGATTTAATTCCGACCAAGAAAAAGGAACTTAAGCCATGGATTACATCAGACACGTTAGAAATAATAAAACAATGAAGGAAACTAAAACAGAAAGGACGTGAATCCGATAACAGCAGGATGAAGTATAAATCTTTAACTCGAGAAATAAGAAAGAACACAAGAAAGGACAAGCATCAATATATACAAGATTACTGTAGCAGAATAGAGCAATATCATAAGACTGGAATAGATTCCGAAATGTTCAAAGAAATGAAGTTATTGGCAAGAAATGTTCAACCTCAGTTAAATGTTATCTGTGACAAGATGGGAAATCAAGGAAACAGTTCTATAGTTGGTACATAATTTCAGGTTGCCCTATTTTGGTATTGGAATGAATATAGTTCTCTTCCAATCTTTTGGCCATATACCATATTTCCATATCTTTTTGCATACTGCGTGATAGATTGTATGAATTATTCTCCTCCCGCTTTAATTAGTTCAGTGTTCTGTCTCTGCTGTTATTGGCTCATGTATCTCATTCATATCCTCACTGTCACTCATATCATACATTCTACTGCAGTACTCCTACCATCTCTTTCGCTACCACGAGCCCATCTGGTGCCACGATGGATTTGCTGTGATGGCAATTGGTCCTTTTAGTCCCACAAAATGATCAGTGGTTTATTTCATATATTTCTGCTCCGTTTCGGAATTTTAAGTTACAGTAAACTGAAAAGTCGTACAGCCGAACGATTTCTACGCCATCTTTGTGTGGTCAAACGTTTTCTAATATTGGATTCTTGTGAATTTTCAGTTTTAAGGTAGTGTTAATTTGTTTGTTTGGGTTTTTCACAATGGAAACGCCCACCAGTATGCGTCCACGTAGAATGACTTCAGATCAAGCTAGATTATTATTCGAAACTGTTTTAAACAATAGTGATTCCGATATTAGTGATTCAGACAGCAGTTATATCTGTGAATCTAACATTTTAGCACGTGGTGATAAAGATACTACTAGTGGAACTTCGTCTTCAGCTGAGGTGTCTGATGAATGTCCGTCTGACAATGAATGTCAGAATGTCACAATCACTTCTCAGGAAAGCAAACAGTACAAAATAAGAATAAAACTGGAGGAAAAAAATTGAATCTACAAGTTTCTGTACAGCGTGATGCACCTATCCCATCACCATCGACATGGCAAGATGTGTCAAAAGGAGAAACAAAACCGAAGTTTGAGTTTCGTCCTCGAAGATCTCACGTCAACTCTAAACTTTATCATCTGCAAACACCTATGGATTTTCTCAAAGTTTTTTTTTGATGATGACATAGTGGATTGTTTAATTAAAAATGTAAACAAATATGCAGAAAAGATCTTGATGCAGAACACTCCTAAAAGAAAACATTCTAGTCTGTTATCCTGGACCCCACTCACGAAGCATGAATGGCTGAAGTTTACGTCTGTCATTATTGCTATGGGACTTGATCCAAGACCATCTATCAAAGACTATTGGTGTACAAGTGCACATTTATATACTCCTTGGTATGCCACTATGTTTCCCAGGAACAGATTTGAATCTATTATTCACACCATGTTTCACGTATGTGAACCAGAAGCATCAGGTGAAAAAAAAATTGATCCTCTTGTTGACATGATCCTGAAGAAATTCCAGGAAGCATTTTACCCATTTGAAAATGTGTCCATTGATGAAATGATTATTGGATGGAAGGGCAGATTTCAGCACAGACAATACAAAGCAACAAAACCTCAAAAGTACCACATCAAAACATTTGGCCTTTGTGATTCTGCGACTGGCTATGTGGTGAATTTAAAAATTTACTATGGACGAAACACCGAATACAGTGCAGATTTAGATCTCACAACTGCTCATGCAGTGAAAGTGTTTGCCACACTACTGAATGTTCTCGGAGCTGGCCATCACATCTTTGCTGACAGATTCTACACTTCGAAAGCTCTGATTGATTATCTGCACTCCAACATTTTCAATTATACAGGGACACTGAATGTCAAACGAGTAGGCTTCCCTCCTGAGTTGAAGCATTTGCGACTTCAGCATCAAGAGATGAAGTGGTTTCTTGAAGGAGAAAGAATATTGTGTGTGGCATGGAGAGATAAAAAAGCTAAAAAACCATGCATTGTTGTCTCTACCAAGTCTGTAGTTGGAACTGTTGAGAGCGGATTGCGAAAACCGAAAAGCAAGCCGAAGATGATCCATGAATATAACATGGCGATGAATGGCTGCGACAGAATGGACCAAATGGTTGGATATTATAATATCCATGATAGGAAAACCATTAAGTGGTGGAAGAAAATCTACTACTGGATCTTTGAAATTGCACAGATCAATGCTCACATCCTACATTCTATATGCCAAACAGAGAAAGGAGGAAAAAAACTGTCATTGAAGGATTTCAAGCAAAGTTTACTGGAAAGTGCTCATTGCGAAGCAGCTCAGAGTATTCCTGAAAGTTTGACACTCTGCCTGCCGAAGAATTTCAAAAAGTCAGTTGCAGGAAATTATGTCGAAAGAGTCACAGGAGCAAAGCATTTAATAGAATTTGTCGGTGTCCGTAGAGAATGTGTTTTTTGCAGCACTCGAACTAAACGACACAGATCTTCTTTTGTTTGCTCCGGCTGCACTAATAGACCACACTTGTTCGCCAAAGTTTGCTTTGCAGCCTATCACAAATAGACTGCCACATATAGTAAATAAAAACAAACAGACATGTGTAAATATTCATTGTAATTAAATGTAAATCTGCCAAGTGTTTTCATAATTTTTGTCTGAAAAAAAAAAATACATGATTCAGAATCTGCGGCAAAACTTCTTTTCGGATGGTTGATTGGGAGCAATGGTGTTTATAGTTTAGAAAAGTGTTGTTTGTTCAGTAAATTCAACAGGATTAGCAGTGATCAGGATATTGGATAACAACGCCCCCTTGGTAAGTACAATGTTTACATTATTTTTACCTCTTTTTAACAAATTATTTTAGAAGTTATATTATTATTTTTATTATATTTACAACATACAGCAAAAATGCTCCTACCAACATATTCCTTGTGCAATCCCCTTTATTTTGATATATAATACAACATTTCTGCTACAATTTTAACCATTTTCATAACATTATTGCGACATACACCAATTTCCAGATTTCGGCCATTAGTTTTTTTCATTTTTGTGAAAAAGACATGGTTCAGAATATGCACCAAAACTTCCTTTTGGGTGATTTAAATGAGCAATACTGTTTATATTCGTGAAGACAAGTGGTGTTTGTGTGATTATTCAGTAAATTAAACATGATTAGCAGTATAGGAGTGTAGAAAACACATTCTAAGTGCAATGTTTACATTATTTTTACCTACTTTTGTCCAATTATTTTAGAAATTATATTATTATTTTTATTTTATTTACAACCTAAAGCAGAAATTCTCCAACCAACATATTCCTTGTGCAATCCCCTTTATTTTGATATATAATACAACATTTTTGCTACAATTTTAACCATTTTAATAACAGTATTGTGACAGACCCCACATTCAAGATTTCAGCCATTATTTTTTGTCATTTTTTGTGAAAAATACATGGTTCAGAATATGCACCAAAACTTCTTTTTGGGTTATTTTAATGAGCAATACTGTTTATATTCTTGAAGACAAGTGGTGTTTGTTTGATTATTCAGTAAATTAAACATGATTAGCAGTATAGGAGTGTAGAAAACACCTTATAAGTGCAGTTTTTTAAATAATCTTTACCTCTATAATTTCAGTTGTTATTATTAAACCTCTCATTATTGTCATAATATTTGTAACCTATCAATTAATTATTACCAATGTCATGTTCCTTGTGCAATCCTCTTTAATTTGATATGTAATACAATAGATCTGCTACCATTTTAACCATTTTAAAAGCATTATTATAACACACCACTAGTTCCAATTTTCTGCCATAAATTTCTGTTTGGTCACAGCCCAGTGTTTGTTTGGTAGTGAAAGATTAGATGAAATTGCATGGGCAATAAAGAACCTGAAAAATGATAAATCACCTGGATGTGATGAGATATCAACTGAACTAATTAAAGCGGGAGGAGAATAATTCATACAATCTATCACGCAGTATGCAAAAAGATATGGAAATATGGTATATGGCCAAAATATTGGAAGAGAACTATATTCATTCCAATACCAAAATAGGGCAACCTGAAATTATGTACCAACTATAGAACTGTTGCCCTGATCAGTCATGCAAGTAAAATTATACTAAAAATCATAATGAGAAGACTTCGTAAGAAAATAGAAGAAGAAATTAACGTGGCTCAATCTAGATTTAGACAAGGAAGAGGAACACGAGATCACATTCTCAATATGCGTTTAATAATAGAGAAGTGCAGAGAATTTAATGTAAACTTATTCTCGTGTTTTGTGGATTATTCAAAGACATTTGACTGTGTACAACATCAGAAACTTTGGGAAATCATGAGGAATATGAGCTTTCCACCACGTTTAATACAACTCATAAGAATGCTCTATCTAGACCAACAAGCAGCGGTTAGAGTAGATGGCGAGACATCAGATTGGTTCGACATCAAGCAAGGAGTCCGTCAAGGATGCGTGATGTCCCCCTATCTGTTTAACTTGTACGCCAAAAATATAATGAGAAATGTAAGAGATGATATAAATAGGGAGCTATATGATGCCCTAAATATCGGTGGTCTTGACATACCAGAGATTCGGTATGCTGATGATACAGTATTGCTATCCACAACACAGACTGGTATAGAAAACCCAATAGCCTCAACCCAATTGGATAGTGAAAATCACAACTTATATCTTAACATAAAATAAAAGATAATGCATACAGATAAAACTATTATGGAGAAAGAAATATATGTTAATGAGGAAAAATTTGAGGTGGTGGAAAATTGTGAATATCTTGAGTCATTGATTATCAACAACGGTGACACAATGTAATAAATTAAACGACGACTATCAATTGCTCTTCAAAGACTAAAACAACTGAATAAAGTATGGAATGGGACAGACAGAACTACAAAAATTAGATTTTTAAGAGTATGCATCTTTCCCATTGCAACATACGCCTGTGAGACCTGGACACTTACTAAACAAGCTGCACGGCGAATACATGCCTTTGAATACAAATATTATACATGAGTTCTAAGAATATCTTGGGTAAAGAAAAGAACAAATGCAATCATACTTCAAGAGCTGAATATTGAAGAAGGTTGGTTATTAAAGACGAGAAAACAAAGAAAATTGAAATATGTTGGTCCGTTGAAACGTCACGAAAGTTTGGAGAGAACAATAATGGAGAGGTATATACATGGGAAGAGAGGGAGAGGAAGGCCAAAGAGACGATGGGTTTAGGATGTGGCGGATGATCTCTGGACACGGGACATCTTGCTTATTATCGAGAGGTTTTCCGGAAGGTTGTTATGGGAGCGAGGTTCTACAAAGGTCGTGCTACACAATGAATGAATGAATATAGACTGTTCAAAATGTGACATAGAAATAGAAGAGAAAATTCTTTACCAAGTGGATCATTTTAAATTCCTAGGGGCATTTATAACATCAGATGTAAGATTTACAACAGAGATTAAGAGCAGAATTTGTTATCCGAATATACTTGACAGCACATTGCAGTCAACACCTGCATTTTCAAGCTGCTGTTGATGTCTTGGCCAGATTACGCTCAGTAGTTTGCCATTGCTTTCTGAGCGACTGGCTCACATACCCCCGTAAGCAACCAACGGGACGCGATCCGCTACCGAATCTGGTGCAGCTGTGTTATTAACGTGAATATACGGGATTACGAAGAACATCGTTAACTCCTAAGCCAGGGATACCGGCAAGAGCAGAATAGGGCAGGTAAAAACAGCATTTCAGAAAATGATGAGTATCTTATACATTAATTCATAATCATTGAATGTAAGAAAGAGAGTGCTGAAATGCTTTATAGAACCAGTTTGCTGTATGGCAGTGAATCTTGCAATGTAAATGAACGAATTAGGAAGAACTTAGAAGCAACAGAGATGTGGTTTTTTTAGACGAATTTTGCGAATTACTTGGACTTCCAGAGTAACTAACAACGATTACCTGAAAGAGGGTAATGAAACTAGAACACTATATACACCAATAAGAAAGATACAAACAGCTTTCTTTGGTCATGTTATGAGAAGAGAGACATTGGAGAACATCGTGACAACTGGAAAGATCGAGAGGAAGAGAGGCAGAGGCAGACGAAGAGAAAAGATGTTAGATGGATTGGATTGAGACGGTGGCGTGGAGGAATATCATCAGCAGAGTTGATCCAATACACCAAAGACCGAGATCTGTGGAGAGACATGAACGCCTACGCCAGCTGGCAAGAGGAACTTAGTATCCTTTCTCTCTTTGGGGTTGTCCCAACAACCATACATCCGACATATGGTATATGGCCAAAAGATTGGAAGAAAACTATCTTCATTCCAACACCAAAAACGGGCAACCTGACATTTATGCACCAACTATAGAAATGTAGCCCTGATCAGTCATGCAAGTAACATTCTACTAACAGTTATAATGGGAGACTTCGTAAGAAAACGGAAGAATACATTAACGTGGTTCCAGCTGGATTTAGACAAGGAAGAGGAATGAAAGAGAGCATAATCAACATGCCTTTATTAAGAGAGAAGTGTAGAAAATTAATGTAAACCTATTCTCCTGTTTTGTGAATTATTCAAAGGCATTTGACTGTGTCATCATCATCATGTGCCATGCTGACAAGCGTGGGCTCTCATGATTCGCATCTCACATGATCACCAGATTCGTGGATCAGCTCAGTGTTCTTGTCTTCGACCATACCAAGTGACCAAGCCATTCAAGTAATTACTTATCTGCCTTGCTCTCTTCCCCTCGATATTGTCAGTTGTCATCAAGTTCTCTAATGTATTTCTTCTCATTCAAGCCAAGTCGAAACTGCCCTTGTCAACAACAAAGTTGTTGTTGTTGTTGACAATCTTTCGTCATCACCCCCCAAATTCTCTAAGTAATTACTTTTGATGCATTTTCGTGCGAAAGTAAACAATCAAACGTATTTCCTATTTTTCTGTTCCCGCCAATATTATTTTCCCGCCAGTATTCCCTCTCCCAGGAGTTACTCTGTCACACGTCTGCGTGTGGCCTTGGTAAGATCAAGTGCAGATACTACACTTTGATCTTAGCCGAAATGCCGAGAAACGAGATCCATTCTTTTATAAAGGTATATGGCCTGAAACAAGCCCATCACATTTTTGTTTTCCTGAATTAAATAATAATAATAATAATAATAATAATAATAATACTAATACTAATAATAATAATAATAATAATAATAATAATAATAATAATAATAATAATAATAATAATAATAATAATAATAATGTTGAAAAACAGCTATAATTGTACGCATCATAAAAAGGAAAAAGTAAAAGGAAAACAATTACACATTGCTTATGAACAAAGCTGTGAAATTGTGCGTTTGAATGTCCTGAATATACAAAATGTGCTTAATTTTTAGGACTCAGGATTCCCCATGAGCAAGAGACACCCCATGAGGTTCCAAGTCCCTGTATGTCATTGTGATGACCACCGCTGCTGGTGGCCATGGCCAGATCAAGTGCAGAAGGTGCATTGTGTATTTTCATTTACATTTACAAAATACAAGATCCCAGACGTCAAATCCAGCAAGATTATCTAAATGTCTGTGTAATGACTGCATACTATTTATTATTCTGGAACGGCAAATGTAGCGATGTTTCAATTCATATCGATAAATTGTTGTTTTCGGTAGTATGAATTCCAAAGAACATCTTACAGTATCCTTAATCATTGTCGTGATACAAGAACAGATACTACACATAGGTCTTAGCCACAATGCCGTGAAACAATCCAAAGTGCAAATTCAAAAAAAAAAAAAAAACACGTTTGTTTCGCACAAAGCAGTTTGCATTTGCAAGCTGCATTGTGTGTGTGTTTTTTTGTTTTTGTTTTTAAACATTTACATATCCTAGGGCATCGCTGTCAACACCTGCATTTTACTGCAAGTTTGGCAAGTTTTTACATTCAGTAGTTTGCAATTGCTTTCTGAACGACCGGCTCCTATACCAACAGGTTAAATCCTAGCGCGACGCGGTATGCTACCAAATCGGTCGCCGCTGTGTTTCGAACGCGTGGTAAGCGGCTCACGAGTCGCGTTCGCAAGCCTTTAGGCACGGAGATGCATTTGAGATTGCAAGTTATGAATTCATATACACATGATAATATTACATTCATTGCATGGTGTAATTACCTACACATTACTTGTTGATGAAGGTGGTATAGTAATCATTTTCTCTCAAGCATACTAAAATATTTCAGTAGAAATTCTTTCATACTCCAAGTATTCATATTCACACCTAGGTTTAATTAAACAAGTTTAACTGTATCACTCAATTTTTCATAATCCAAGTATTCTCATTCACTTTTGCTTTCTGAAAATGGTACATCTTGTGTGTAACTGCAACATTTTCCATACATTAAACATCGCAACAAACATCCCGTTTTACAAAGTAAATTGCACAACAGGTATATATAGCTTTTGCTTGAGCGCACACACACGCACGCAAAATCAAAGATAATGCATACAGATAAAACTACTATGGAGAAAGAAATATATGTTAATGAGGAAAAATTGGAGGTGGTGGACAATTTTGAATATCTTGAGTCATTGATTACCAACAACGGTAACGCAATGAAATAGATTAAACAACGAATATCAATTGCTCTTCAAAGACTAAAACAACTGAATAAATTATGGAACGGGACAGACAGAACTACAAAAATTAGATTTTTAATAGCATGCATCTTTCCTTTTGCAACATACGCCTGTGAGACCTGGACACTTACTAAACAAGCTGCACAGCGCATAAATGCCTTTGAATACAAATATTATACATGAGTTCTAAGAATATCTTGGGTAAAGAAAAGAACAAATGCATTCATACTTCAAGAGCTGAATATTGAAGAAGGTTGGCTATTAAAGTCGAGAAAACAAAGAAAATTGAAATATTTTGGTCATTTAAAACGCCACGAAAGTTTGGAGTGAACAATAATGGAGGAGTATATGCATGGGAAGAGAGGGGGAAGGAGGCCAAAGAGACGATGGGTTTAGGATGTGGCGGATGATCTCTGGACACGGGACATCTTGCTTATTATCGAGAGGTTTTCCGGAAAGTTGTTATTTGGTCGAGGTTCTGCAAAGGTCTTGCTACTGAATGAATGAACGAATGAATATAGACTGTTCAACATGTGACATAGAAATAGAAAGGAAAATTCTTTACCAAGTGGATCATTTTAAATTCCTTGAGACATTTATAACATCAGATGTAAGATTTACAACAGAGATTAAGAGCAGAATTTGTTATCCGAATATACTTGACAGCACATTGCAGTCAACACCTGCATTTTCCAGCTGCTGTTGATGTCTTGGCCAGATTACGCTCAGTAGTTTGCCATTGCTTTCTGAGCGACTGGCTCACATACCCCCGTAAGCAACCAACGGGACGCGATCCGCTACCGAATCTGGTGCAGCTGTGTTATTAACGTGAATATACGGGATTACGAAGAACATCGTTAACTCCTAAGCCAGGGATACCGGCAAGAGCAGAATAGGGCAGGTAAAAACAGCATTTCAGAAAATGATGAGTATCTTATACATTAATTCATAATCATTGAATGTAAGAAAGAGAGTGCTGAAATGCTTTATAGAACCAGTTTGCTGTATGGCAGTGAATCTTGCAATGTAAATGAACGAATTAGGAAGAACTTAGAAGCAACAGAGATGTGGTTTTTTTAGACGAATTTTGCGAATTACTTGGACTTCCAGAGTAACTAACAACGATTACCTGAAAGAGGGTAATGAAACTAGAACACTATATACACCAATAAGAAAGAGACAAACAGCTTTCTTTGGTCATGTTATGAGAAGAGAGACATTGGAGAACATCGTGACAACTGGAAAGATCGAGAGGAAGAGAGGCAGAGGCAGACGAAGAGAAAAGATGTTAGATGGATTGGATTGAGACGGTGGCGTGGAGGAATATCATCAGCAGAGTTGATCCAATACACCAAAGACCGAGATCTGTGGAGAGACATGAACGCCTACGCCAGCTGGCAAGAGGAACTTAGTATCCTTTCTCTCTTTGGGGTTGTCCCAACAACCATACATCCGACATATGGTATATGGTCAAAAGATTGGAAGAAAACTATCTTCATTCCAACACCAAAAACGGGCAAACTGACATTATGCACCAACTATAGAAATGTAGCCCTGATCAGTCATGCAAGTAACATTCTACTAACAGTTATAATGGGAGACTTCGTAAGAAAATGGAAGAATACATTAACGTGGTTCCAGCTGGATTTAGACAAGGAGGAGGAATGATTGATTGATTGATTGATTGATTGATTGATTCATTCATTCATTCATTCATTGAAGAAACGACATCACAGCATTCGGGGCATTCCCATAAGCGCTCCGTCCCCATCCTCAGCAGCCAGCGAAGAGGAATGAAAGAGCACATAATCAACAGCCTTTAATAATAGAGAAGTGTAGAAAATTAATGTAAACCTATTCTTCTGTTTTGTGTATTATTCAAAGGCATTTGACTGTGTCATCATCATTATGTGTCATGCTGACAAGCGTGGCCTCTCATGATTCGCCAACTCACTTGATCACCAGATTCGTGGATCAGCTCAGTGTTCTTGTCTTCGACCATACCAAGTGACCAAGCCATTCATGTATTTACTTATCTGCCTTCTCCTTGCTCTCTTCCCCTCGATATTGTCAGTTGTCATCAAGTTCTCTAATTTATTTCTTCTCATTCAAGCCAAGTCGAAACTGCCCTTGTCAACAACAAAGTTGTTGTTGTTGTTGACAATCTTTCGTCATCACCCCCCAAATTCACTACGTAATTACGTTTCATGCATTTTCGTGCGAAAGTAAACAATCAAACGTATTTCCTATTTTTCTGTTCCCGCCAATATTATTTTCCCGCCAGTATTCCCTCTCCCAGGAGTTACTCTGTCACACGTCTGCGTGTGGCCTTGGTAAGATCAAGTGCAGATACTACACTTTAATCTTAGCCAAAATGATGAGAAACGAGATCCATTCTTTTATAAAGGTATAAAGCCTGAAACATGCCCATCACATTTTTGTTTTCCTGAATTAAATAATAATAATAATAATAATAATAATAATAATAATAATAATAATAATAATAATAATAATAATAATGTTGAAAAACAGCTATAATTGTACGCATCATAAAAAGGAAAAAGTAAAAGGAAAACAATTACACATTGCTTATGAACAAAGCTGTGAAATTGTGCGTTTGAATGTCCTGAATATACAAAATGTGCTTAATTTTTAGGGCTCAGGATTCCCCATGAGCAAGAGACACCCCATGGGGTTCCAAGTCCCTGTATGTCATTGTGATGACCACCTCTGCTGGTGGCCATGGCCAGATCAAGTGCAGAAGGTGCATTGTGTATTTTCATTTACATTTACAAAATACAAGATCCCAGACGTCAAATCCAGCAAGATTATCTAAATGTCTGTGTAATGACTGCATACTATTTATTATTCTGGAACGGCAAATGTAGCGATGTTTCAATTCATATCGATAAATTGTTGTTTTCGGTAATATGAATTCCAAAGAACATCTTACAGTATCCTTTATCATTGTCGTGATACAAGAACAGATACTACACATTGGTCTTAGCCACAATGCCGTGAAACAATCCAAAGTGCAAATTAAAAAAAAACACGTTTGTTTCGCACAAATCAGGTTGTATTTGCAAGCTGCATTGTGTGTGTGTTTTTTTGTTTTTGTTTTTAAACATTTACATATCCTAGGGCATCGCTGTCAACACCTGCATTTTACTGCAAGTTTGGCAAGTTTTTACATTCAGTAGTTTGCAATTGCTTTCTGAACGACCGGCTCCTATACCAACAGGTTAAATCCTAGCGCGACGCGGTATGCTACCAAATCGGTCGCCGCTGTGTTTCGAACGCGTGGTAAGCGGCTCACGAGTCGCGTTCACAAGCCTTTAGGCACGGAGATGCATTTGAGATTGCAAGTTATGAATTCATATACACATGATAATATTACATTCATTGCATGGTGTAATTACCTACACATTACTTGTTGATGAAGGTGGTATAGTAATCATTTTCTCTCAAGCACACTAAAATATTTCAGTAGAAATTCTTTCATACTCCAAGTATTCATATTCACACTTAGGTTTAATTAAACAAGTTTAACTGTATCACTCAATTTTTCATAATCCAAGTATTCTCATTCACTTTTGCTTTCTGAAAATAGTACATCTTGTGTGTAACTGCAACATTTTCCATACATTAAACATCGCAACAAACATCCCGTTTTACAAAGTAAATTGCACAACAGGTATATATAGCTTTTGCTTGAGCGCACACACACGCACGCAAAATCAAAGATAATGCATACAGATAAAACTACTATGGAGAAAGAAATATATGTTAATGAGGAAAAATTGGAGGTGGTGGACAATTTTGAATATCTTGAGTCATTGATTACCAACAACGGTAACGCAATGAAATAGATTAAACAACGAATATCAATTGCTCTTCAAAGACTAAAACAACTGAATAAATTATGGAACGGGACAGACAGAACTACAAAAATTAGATTTTTAATAGCATGCATCTTTCCTTTTGCAACATACGCCTGTGAGACCTGGACACTTACTAAACAAGCTGCACAGCGCATAAATGCCTTTGAATACAAATATTATACATGAGTTCTAAGAATATCTTGGGTAAAGAAAAGAACAAATGCATTCATACTTCAAGAGCTGAATATTGAAGAAGGTTGGCTATTAAAGTCGAGAAAACAAAGAAAATTGAAATATTTTGGTCATTTAAAACGCCACGAAAGTTTGGAGTGAACAATAATGGAGGAGTATATGCATGGGAAGAGAGGGGGAAGGAGGCCAAAGAGACGATGGGTTTAGGATGTGGCGGATGATCTCTGGACACGGGACATCTTGCTTATTATCGAGAGGTTTTCCGGAAAGTTGTTATTTGGTCGAGGTTCTGCAAAGGTCATGCTACTGAATGAATGAACGAATGAATATAGACTGTTCAACATGTGACATAGAAATAGAAAGGAAAATTCTTTACCAAGTGGATCATTTTAAATTCCTTGAGACATTTATAACATCAGATGTAAGATTTACAACAGAGATTAAGAGCAGAATTTGTTATCCGAATATACTTGACAGCACATTGCAGTCAACACCTGCATTTTCCAGCTGCTGTTGATGTCTTGGCCAGATTACGCTCAGTAGTTTGCCATTGCTTTCTGAGCGACTGGCTCACATACCCCCGTAAGCAACCAACGGGACGCGATCCGCTACCGAATCTGGTGCAGCTGTGTTATTAACGTGAATATACGGGATTACGAAGAACATCGTTAACTCCTAAGCCAGGGATACCGGCAAGAGCAGAATAGGGCAGGTAAAAACAGCATTTCAGAAAATGATGAGTATCTTATACATTAATTCATAATCATTGAATGTAAGAAAGAGAGTGCTGAAATGCTTTATAGAACCAGTTTGCTGTATGGCAGTGAATCTTGCAATGTAAATGAACGAATTAGGAAGAACTTAGAAGCAACAGAGATGTGGTTTTTTTAGACGAATTTTGCGAATTACTTGGACTTCCAGAGTAACTAACAACGATTACCTGAAAGAGGGTAATGAAACTAGAACACTATATACACCAATAAGAAAGAGACAAACAGCTTTCTTTGGTCATGTTATGAGAAGAGAGACATTGGAGAACATCGTGACAACTGGAAAGATCGAGAGGAAGAGAGGCAGAGGCAGACGAAGAGAAAAGATGTTAGATGGATTGGATTGAGACGGTGGCGTGGAGGAATATCATCAGCAGAGTTGATCCAATACACCAAAGACCGAGATCTGTGGAGAGACATGAACGCCTACGCCAGCTGGCAAGAGGAACTTAGTATCCTTTCTCTCTTTGGGGTTGTCCCAACAACCATACATCCGACATATGGTATATGGTCAAAAGATTGGAAGAAAACTATCTTCATTCCAACACCAAAAACGGGCAAACTGACATTATGCACCAACTATAGAAATGTAGCCCTGATCAGTCATGCAAGTAACATTCTACTAACAGTTATAATGGGAGACTTCGTAAGAAAATGGAAGAATACATTAACGTGGTTCCAGCTGGATTTAGACAAGGAGGAGGAATGATTGATTGATTGATTGATTGATTGATTGATTCATTCATTCATTCATTCATTGAAGAAACGACATCACAGCATTCGGGGCATTCCCATAAGCGCTCCGTCCCCATCCTCAGCAGCCAGCGAAGAGGAATGAAAGAGCACATAATCAACAGCCTTTAATAATAGAGAAGTGTAGAAAATTAATGTAAACCTATTCTTCTGTTTTGTGTATTATTCAAAGGCATTTGACTGTGTCATCATCATTATGTGTCATGCTGACAAGCGTGGCCTCTCATGATTCGCCAACTCACTTGATCACCAGATTCTTGGATCAGCTCAGTGTTCTTGTCTTCGACCATACCAAGTGACCAAGCCATTCATGTATTTACTTATCTGCCTTCTCCTTGCTCTCTTCCCCTCGATATTGTCAGTTGTCATCAAGTTCTCTAATTTATTTCTTCTCATTCAAGCCAAGTCGAAACTGCCCTTGTCAACAACAAAGTTGTTGTTGTTGTTGACAATCTTTCGTCATCACCCCCCAAATTCACTACGTAATTACGTTTCATGCATTTTCGTGCGAAAGTAAACAATCAAACGTATTTCCTATTTTTCTGTTCCCGCCAATATTATTTTCCCGCCAGTATTCCCTCTCCCAGGAGTTACTCTGTCACACGTCTGCGTGTGGCCTTGGTAAGATCAAGTGCAGATACTACACTTTAATCTTAGCCAAAATGATGAGAAACGAGATCCATTCTTTTATAAAGGTATAAAGCCTGAAACATGCCCATCACATTTTTGTTTTCCTGAATTAAATAATAATAATAATAATAATAATAATAATAATAATAATAATAATAATAATAATAATAATGTTGAAAAACAGCTATAATTGTACGCATCATAAAAAGGAAAAAGTAAAAGGAAAACAATTACACATTGCTTATGAACAAAGCTGTGAAATTGTGCGTTTGAATGTCCTGAATATACAAAATGTGCTTAATTTTTAGGGCTCAGGATTCCCCATGAGCAAGAGACACCCCATGGGGTTCCAAGTCCCTGTATGTCATTGTGATGACCACCTCTGCTGGTGGCCATGGCCAGATCAAGTGCAGAAGGTGCATTGTGTATTTTCATTTACATTTACAAAATACAAGATCCCAGACGTCAAATCCAGCAAGATTATCTAAATGTCTGTGTAATGACTGCATACTATTTATTATTCTGGAACGGCAAATGTAGCGATGTTTCAATTCATATCGATAAATTGTTGTTTTCGGTAATATGAATTCCAAAGAACATCTTACAGTATCCTTTATCATTGTCGTGATACAAGAACAGATACTACACATTGGTCTTAGCCACAATGCCGTGAAACAATCCAAAGTGCAAATTAAAAAAAAACACGTTTGTTTCGCACAAATCAGGTTGTATTTGCAAGCTGCATTGTGTGTGTGTTTTTTTGTTTTTGTTTTTAAACATTTACATATCCTAGGGCATCGCTGTCAACACCTGCATTTTACTGCAAGTTTGGCAAGTTTTTACATTCAGTAGTTTGCAATTGCTTTCTGAACGACCGGCTCCTATACCAACAGGTTAAATCCTAGCGCGACGCGGTATGCTACCAAATCGGTCGCCGCTGTGTTTCGAACGCGTGGTAAGCGGCTCACGAGTCGCGTTCACAAGCCTTTAGGCACGGAGATGCATTTGAGATTGCAAGTTATGAATTCATATACACATGATAATATTACATTCATTGCATGGTGTAATTACCTACACATTACTTGTTGATGAAGGTGGTATAGTAATCATTTTCTCTCAAGCACACTAAAATATTTCAGTAGAAATTCTTTCATACTCCAAGTATTCATATTCACACTTAGGTTTAATTAAACAAGTTTAACTGTATCACTCAATTTTTCATAATCCAAGTATTCTCATTCACTTTTGCTTTCTGAAAATAGTACATCTTGTGTGTAACTGCAACATTTTCCATACATTAAACATCGCAACAAACATCCCGTTTTACAAAGTAAAATGCACAACAGGTATATATGGCTTTTGCTTGAGCGCACACACACGCACGCAAAATCAAAGATAATGCATACAGATACAACTATTATGGAGAAAGAAATATATGTTAATGAGGAAAAATTGGAGGTGGTGGACAATTTTGAATATCTTGAGTCATTGATTACCAACAACGGTAACGCAATGAAATAGATTAAACAACGAATATCAATTGCTCTTCAAAGACTAAAACAACTGAATAAATTATGGAACGGGACAGACAGAACTACAAAAATTAGATTTTTAAAAGCATGCATCTTTCCTTTTGCAACATACGCCTGTGAGATATGGACACTTACTAAACAAGCTGCACAGCACATAAATGCCTTTGAATACAAATATTATACATGAGTTCTAAGAATATCTTGGGTAAAGAAAAGAACAAATGCAATCATACTTCAAGAGCTGAATATTGAAGAAGGTTGGTTATTAAAGACGAGAAAACAAAGAAAATTGAAATATGTTGGTCCGTTGAAACGTCACGAAAGTTTGGAGAGAACAATAATGGAGAGGTATATACATGGGAAGAGAGGGAGAGGAAGGCCAAAGAGACGATGGGTTTAGGATGTGGCGGATGATCTCTGGACACGGGACATCTTGCTTATTATCGAGAGGTTTTCCGGAAGGTTGTTATGGGAGCGAGGTTCTACAAAGGTCGTGCTACACAATGAATGAATGAATATAGACTGTTCAAAATGTGACATAGAAATAGAAGAGAAAATTCTTTACCAAGTGGATCATTTTAAATTCCTAGGGGCATTTATAACATCAGATGTAAGATTTACAACAGAGATTAAGAGCAGAATTTGTTATCCGAATATACTTGACAGCACATTGCAGTCAACACCTGCATTTTCCAGCTGCTGTTGATGTATTGGCCAGATTACGCTCAGTAGTTTGCCATTGCTTTCTGAGCGACTGGCTCACATACCCCCGTAAGCAACCAACGGGACGCGATCCGCTACCGAATCTGGTGCAGCTGTGTTATTAACGTGAATATACGGGATTACGAAGAACATTGTTAACCCCTAAGCCAGGGATACCGGTAAGAGCAGAATAAAGCAGGCAAAAACAGCATTTCAGAAAATGAAGAGTATCTTATACATTAATTCATAATCATTGAATGTAAGAAAGAGAGTGCTGAAATGCTATATAGAACCAGTTTTGCTGTATGGCAGTGAATCTTGCAATGTAAATGAACGAATTTGGAAGAACTTAGAAGCAACAGAGATGTGGTTTTTTTAGACGAATTTTGCGAATTCCTTGGACTTCCAGAGTAACTAACAACGATTACCTGAAAGAGGGTAATGAAACTAGAGCACTATATACACCAATAAGAAAGAGACAAATAGCTTTCTTTGGTCATGTGATGAGAAGAGAGACACTGGAGAACATCGTGACAACTGGAAAGATCGAGAGGAAGAGAGGCAGAGGCAGACGAAGAGAAAAGATGTTAGATGGATTGGATTGAGACGGTGGCGTGGAGGAATATCATCAGCAGAGTTGATCCAATACACCAAAGACCGAGATCTGTGGAGAGACATGAACGCCTACGCCAGCTGGCAAGAGGAACTTAGTATCCTTTCTCTCTTTGGGGTTGTCCCAACAACCATACATCCGACATATGGTATATGGCCAAAAGATTGGAAGAAAACTATCTTCATTCCAACACCAAAAACGGGCAACCTGACATTATGCACCAACTATAGAAATGTAGCCCTGACCAGTCATGCAAGTAAAATTCTACTAACAATCATAATGGGAGACTTCGTAAGAAAATGGAAGAATACATTAACGTGGTTCCAGCTGGATTTAGACAAGGAAGAGGAATGAAAGAGAGCATAATCAACATGCCTTTATTAAGAGAGAAGTGTAGAAAATTAATGTAAACCTATTCTCCTGTTTTGTGTATTATTCAAAGGCATTTGACTGTGTCATCATCATCATGTGCCATGCTGACAAGCGTGGGCTCTCATGATTCGCATCTCACATGATCACCAGATTCGTGGATCAGCTCAGTGTTCTTGTCTTCGACCATACCAAGTGACCAAGCCATTCATGTAATTACTTATCTGCCCCTCTCTCTTCCCCTCGATATTGTCAGTTGTCATCAAGTTCTCTTATGTATTTCTTCTCATTCAAGCCAAGTCGAAACTGCCCTTGTCAACAACAAAGTTGTTGTTGTTGTTGACAATCTTTCGTCATCACCCCCCAAATTCTCTAAGTAATTACTGTTGATGCATTTTCGTGCGAAAGTAAACAATCAAACGTATTTCCTATTTTTCTGTTCCCGCCAATATTATTTTCCCGCCAGTATTCCCTCTCCCAGGAGTTACTCTGTCACACGTCTGCGTGTGGCCTTGGTAAGATCAAGTGCAGATACTACACTTTGATCTTAGCCGAAATGCCGAGAAACGAGATCCATTCTTTTATAAAGGTATATGGCCTGAAACAAGCCCATCATATTTTTTTTTCCTGAATTAAATAATAATAATAATAATAATAATAATAATAATAATAATAATAATAATAATAATAATAATAATAATAATAATAATAATAATAATAATAATGTTGAAAAACAGCTATAATTGTACGCATCATAAAAAGGAAAAAGTAAAAGGAAAACAATTACACATTGCTTATGAACAAAGGTGTGAAATTGTGCGTTTGAATGTCCTGAATATACAAAACGTGCTTAATTTTTAGGACTCAGGATTCCCCATGAGCAAGAGACACCCCATGGGGTTCCAAGTCCCTGTATGTCATTGTGATGACCACCTCTGCTGGTGGCCATGGCCAGATCAAGTGCAGAAGGTGCATTGTGTATTTTCATTTACATTTACAAAATACAAGATCCCAGACGTCAAATCCAGCAAGATTATCTAAATGTCTGTGTAATGACTGCATACTATTTATTATTCTGGAACGGCAAATGTAGCGATGTTTCAATTCATATCGATAAATTGTTGTTTTCGGTAATATGAATTCCAAAGAACATCTTACAGTATCCTTAATCATTGTCGTGATACAAGAACAGATACTACACATTGGTCTTAGCCACAATGCCGTGAAACAATCCAAAGTGCAAATTAAAAAAAAAACACGTTTGTTTCGCACAAAGCAGTTTGCATTTGCAAGCTGCATTGTGTGTGTGTTTTTTTGTTTTTGTTTTTAAACATTTACATATCCTAGGGCATCGCTGTCAACACCTGCATTTTACTGCAAGTTTGGCAAGTTTTTACATTCAGTAGTTTGCAATTGCTTTCTGAACCACCGGCTCCTATACCAACAGGTTAAATCCTAGCGCGACGCGGTATGCTACCAAATCGGTCGCCGCTGTGTTTCGAACGCGTGGTAAGCGGCTCACGATTCTCGTTCACAAGCCTTTAGGCACGGAGATGCATTTGAGATTGCAAGTTATGAATTCATATACACATGATAATATTACATTCATTGCATGGTGTAATTACCTACACATTACTTGTTGATGAAGGTGGTATAGTAATCATTTTCTCTCAAGCACACTAAAATATTTCAGTAGAAATTCTTTCATACTCCAAGTATTCATATTCACACTTAGGTTTAATTAAACAAGTTTAACTGTATCACTCAATTTTTCATAATCCAAGTATTCTCATTCACTTTTGCTTTCTGAAAATGGTACATCTTCTGTGTAACTGCAACATTTTCCATACATTAAACATCGCAACAAACATCCCGTTTTACAAAGTAAAATGCACAACAGGTATATATGGCTTTTGCTTGAGCGCACACACACGCACGCAAAATCAAAGATAATGCATACAGATACAACTATTATGGAGAAAGAAATATATGTTAATGAGGAAAAATTGGAGGTGGTGGACAATTTTGAATATCTTGAGTCATTGATTACCAACAACGGTAACGCAATGAAATAGATTAAACAACGAATATCAATTGCTCTTCAAAGACTAAAACAACTGAATAAATTATGGAACGGGACAGACAGAACTACAAAAATTAGATTTTTAAAAGCATGCATCTTTCCTTTTGCAACATACGCCTGTGAGATATGGACACTTACTAAACAAGCTGCACAGCACATAAATGCCTTTGAATACAAATATTATACATGAGTTCTAAGAATATCTTGGGTAAAGAAAAGAACAAATGCAATCATACTTCAAGAGCTGAATATTGAAGAAGGTTGGTTATTAAAGACGAGAAAACAAAGAAAATTGAAATATGTTGGTCCGTTGAAACGTCACGAAAGTTTGGAGAGAACAATAATGGAGAGGTATATACATGGGAAGAGAGGGAGAGGAAGGCCAAAGAGACGATGGGTTTAGGATGTGGCGGATGATCTCTGGACACGGGACATCTTGCTTATTATCGAGAGGTTTTCCGGAAGGTTGTTATGGGAGCGAGGTTCTACAAAGGTCGTGCTACACAATGAATGAATGAATATAGACTGTTCAAAATGTGACATAGAAATAGAAGAGAAAATTCTTTACCAAGTGGATCATTTTAAATTCCTAGGGGCATTTATAACATCAGATGTAAGATTTACAACAGAGATTAAGAGCAGAATTTGTTATCCGAATATACTTGACAGCACATTGCAGTCAACACCTGCATTTTCCAGCTGCTGTTGATGTATTGGCCAGATTACGCTCAGTAGTTTGCCATTGCTTTCTGAGCGACTGGCTCACATACCCCCGTAAGCAACCAACGGGACGCGATCCGCTACCGAATCTGGTGCAGCTGTGTTATTAACGTGAATATACGGGATTACGAAGAACATTGTTAACCCCTAAGCCAGGGATACCGGTAAGAGCAGAATAGGGCAGGCAAAAACAGCATTTCAGAAAATGAAGAGTATCTTATACATTAATTCATAATCATTGAATGTAAGAAAGAGAGTGCTGAAATGCTATATAGAACCAGTTTTGCTGTATGGCAGTGAATCTTGCAATGTAAATGAACGAATTTGGAATAACTTAGAAGCAACAGAGATGTGGTTTTTTTAGACGAATTTTGCGAATTCCTTGGACTTCCAGAGTAACTAACAACGATTACCTGAAAGAGGGTAATGAAATTAGAGCACTATATACACCAATAAGAAAGAGACAAACAGCTTTCTTTGGTCATGTGATGAGAAGAGAGACACTGGAGAACATCGTGACAACTGGAAAGATCGAGAGGAAGAGAGGCAGAGGCAGACGAAGAGAAAAGATGTTAGATGGATTGGATTGAGACGGTGGCGTGGAGGAATATCATCAGCAGAGTTGATCCAATACACGAAAGACCGAGATCTGTGGAGAGACATGAACGCCTACGCCAGCTGGCAAGAGGAACTTAGTATCCTTTCTCTCTTTGGGGTTGTCCCAACAACCATACATCCGACATATGGTATATGGCCAAAAGATTGGAAGAAAACTATCTTCATTCCAACACCAAAAACGGGCAACCTGACATTATGCACCAACTATAGAAATGTAGCCCTGATCAGTCATGCAAGTAACATTCTACTAACAATTATAATGGGAGACTTCGTAAGAAAATGGAAGAATACATTAACGTGGTTCCAGCTGGATTTAGACAAGGAAGAGGAATGAAAGAGAGCATAATCAACATGCCTTTATTAAGAGAGAAGTGTAGAAAATTAATGTAAACCTATTCTCCTGTTTTGTGTATTATTCAAAGGCATTTGACTCTGTCATCATCATCATGTGCCATGCTGACAAGCGTGGGCTCCCATGATTCGCATCTCACATGATCACCAGATTCGTGGATCAGCTCAGTGTTCTTGTCTTCGACCATACCAAGTGACCAAGCCATTCATGTAATTACTTATCTGCCTTGCTCTCTTCCCCTCGATATTGTCAGTTGTCATCAAGTTCTCTAATGTATTTCTTCTCATTCAAGCCAAGTCAAAACTGCCCTTGTCAACAACAAAGTTGTTGTTGTTGTTGACAATCTTTCGTCATCACCCCCCAAATTCTCTAAGTAATTACTTTTGATGCATTTTCGTGCGAAAGTAAACAATCAAACGTATTTCCTATTTTTCTGTTCCCGCCAATATTATTTTCCCGCCAGTATTCCCTCTCCCAGGTGTTACTCTGTCACACGTCTGCGTGTGGCCTTGGTAAGATCAAGTGCAGATACTACACTTTGATCTTAGCCGAAATGCCGAGAAACGAGATCCATTCTTTTATAAAGGTATATGGCCTGAAACAAGCCCATCACATTTTTGTTTTCCTGAATTAAATAATAATAATAATAATAATAATAATAATAATAATAATAATAATAATAATAATAATAATAATAATAATAATGTTGAAAAACAGCTATAATTGTACGCATCATAAAAAGGACAAAGTAAAAGGAAAACAATTACACATTGCTTATGAACAAAGCTGTGAAATTGTGCGTTTGAATGTCCTGAATATACAAAATGTGCTTAATTTTTAGGACTCAGGATTCCCCATGAGCAAGAGCCACCCCGTGAGGTTCCGAGTCCCTGTATGTCATTGTGATGACCACCGCTGCTGGTGGCCATGGCCAGATCAAGTGCAGAAGGTGCATTGTGTATTTTCATTTACATTTACAAAATACAAGATCCCAGACGTCAAATCCAGCAAGATTATCTAAATGTCTGTGTAATGACTGCATACGATTTATTATTCTGGAACGGCAAATGTAGCGATGTTTCAATTCATATCGATAGATTTTTGTTTGCGGTAATTGCATTTTCAAAGAAAATCTTACAGTATTCTTAATCATTGTCGCGATACAAGAATAGATACTACACTTTGGTCTTAGCCACAATGCCGTGAAACAATCCAAAGTGCAAATTAAAAAAAAAAAAAACACGTTTGTTTCGCACAAAACAGTTTGTATTTGCAAGATGCATTGTGTGTGTATTGTTTTTTAAACATTTACATATCCTAGGGCATCGCTGTCAACACCTGCATAGTACTGCTGGTGTTGAACGTTTTGGCAAGTTGTTACATTCAGTAGTTTACAATTGCTTTCTGAACGACCGGCTCCCATACCAACAGGTTAAACCCTAGCGCGACACGGTATGCTACCAAATCGGTCGCCGCTGTGTTTCGAACGCGTGGTAAGCGGCTCACGAGTCGCGTTCGCAAGCCTTTAGTCACGGAGATGCATTTGAGATTACAAGTTATGAATTCAAATACACATATTATAATATTATAATATTACATTCATTGCATGGTGTAATTACCTACACATTACTTGTTGATGAAGGTGGTATAGTAATCATTTTCTCTCAAGCATACTAACATATTTCAGTAGAAATTCTTTCATTCTCCAAGTATTCACATTCACACTTAGTTTTATTTAAACAAGTTTAACTGTATCACTGAATTTTTCATAATCCAAGTATTCTCATTCACTTTTGCTTTCTGAAAGTTTGTACATCATGTGTGTACCTGCAACATTTTCCATACATTAAACATCACAACAAGCATCCCGTTTTACAAAGTAAAATGCACAACAGGTATATATGGCTTTTGCTTGAGCACACACACACGCGAGAGATAGATAGATAGAGAGAGAGAGAGAGAGAGAGAGAGAGAGAGAGAGAGAGAGAGAGAGAGAGAGAAAGAAAGAGAGAGAGAGAGAGAGAGAGAGAGAGAGAGAGAGAGAGAGAGAACGAACGAACGAACGAACGAACGAACAGACTTTATTTTCAAAGGGTAACAAATTGGGCACGCAGGCCCGTCTTACATTCGGCCCTTCCAATCACTCATCTTTCTTTCATCAACAGTGCATAGGAAAAAAAACATTGTCATATGAATTTTGTAAACATAAACAATGCATATTACTATGTTATGAGACACATCCACCACCAACCCACACATCCCCCATTCACTCCAACTCCCCCACCCAACCACACACACACACAATACATTCCCCAACCCATCCACCACATCCCTACACCCACACATCTCCCCACCCACACACACCTCTCACCCACCACACATCCCATCCACCCACACTCCAAGCACACATACATTCAATAACCCACACATCCCCCACCTACACACATCTCCCCACCCACTCACATATCCTCTACCCGTCCCATTTCCCACCAACAATCACTCACCCAATATCCTCCTCCACCCACACACATCCAACCACCCAACCTAACACACATTCCTCAGCCACACACACATCTCCCCGTCAACTCACATATTCCGCACCTACCCACACACAAATTCCGCACTCACCCACATAATCTCCCATCTCCCCCAGCCCACTCACAGATCCCGACCCCACACCTACAAACATCCCCCACCATCTCCTAACCTGCACACACTCACCCACCCACATATCCTCTACCCACCCACACATCCTCTACCCACCCATCCCCCAACCAAACATCCCTTAACCACACACCCTAACTCATATACAATCACCCACCCACACATCCTCTACCCAACCACACATCCTCCACCCAACCACACATCCTCCATCCACCCATTCCCCCAGCCACACATCCCTTAACCACACACCCCTACCCATATACACACACATCCCCACCAACAAATCTCCCCACCCATACAAACATCCCTCACACACATCCCCACCCACCAACACATTCCCCATTCACAAACACACACCTCCCATCCACGCACACACAGCCCATACATTCATCCCCTCACACATCCCTAGACACCCGTACTTATCCCTCAACCACTAACACCCACACATCCCTTACCCACTCATCAACACATACATCTCATATGTACCCACCCACACTCACACATCCCAACCACCCATCTAAGCACACATCCCCCACCCTCACACACATCCTTCACCCACCCACAAGCCCAACCACACCTTCACCCACCCACACAAACATCATTTATCCACACCCAGCTCCCCTCCCACACAATACCACACCCCAAAGACACATCCCTCACCCACACACACATCTATCCACACATCTCCTACCCATCCACACATCCCCCAACTACAATCACCCTCACTACCCACACATACATCCTCTATCCAGCCACACACACCCCCACCCAGCCAGACAAATCCCCCACCCACACACACATCTCCAAATCCATCACCCACACCCTTCACGCACCCCTCCCCCAACCCACACACATCCCCCACACACATTCACCCACACATCTCTCACCCACACACACTCCCGGCCCATCCACCCAATATCCCACACCCATACACATCCCTCACCCACACACATATCCCCAAACCCACAACCACCTCCACCTGCACACATTCCCACCCACCACATATCCCCACACCCACATCTCCCCACCCACACATATACCCCCTCCCATCCCATAACCCACCATCAATCATCCACCAACATATCCTCCTCCACCCACTCACCCACAACCACCTAGACAAACACACATCCCCACCCACAAACACATCTTCCCATACACCCATATATCTCGCACGCACCCACACACAAATCACCCACCCACCCACACACAAATCCCCCACCCACCCACACAAATCCACCCCGCCCACCCACACATCCTGAGCCCACCCACACACATCACGTATCCACCCACACACACATCTCCCGATCCCCTAACCTACTATTATGATCAAACTCCCACACTTTACACACACATACAGTGACGATTGTCGTGAGCATTGTCGCAAAATTGTGAAGAAAATGGAGAAAAATTGTACATATACAGTTTGTAACTTAAAAATTAGTGATGCAATTCAACTCTCTCTCTCTCTCTCTCTCTCTCTCTCTCTCTCTCTCTCTCTCTCTCTCTCTCTCTCTCTCTCTCTCTCTCTTTCTCTCACTCACTAACGCTCTCACTCACATTACAGTAATGTTATATTATATATGATAAAATCAAGTGTCATACATACAAAATGATAATGTGAAAGATGAAAATACACAAAAAATATGGAATGGCATGTTACAGGACATGCGAGCACTGAATTCTCTCTCCCCCCCCTCTCTCTCTCTCTCTCTCTCTCTCTCTCTCTCTCTCTCTCTCTCTCTCTTACACAGACACACACACATTCCCCACACACACATATCCCTCACATACACACCCATACATACATCCTCGCATATAGACAAATACATGATGCCTCACATGATTACTGAAACTAATAAGAACAAACTCCTACACTTTACACACAATTTAGACACTGACGATTGTCGTGAGAATTCTCGCAATTGCAAGAAGTGGAGAAAAAATTGTACATATACATTATGTAGCGTAAAAATTAGTGATGCAATTTAAATCTCTCTTCTCTCTCTCTCTCTCTCTCTCTCTCTCTCTCTCTCTCTCTCTCTCTCTCTCTCTCTCTCTCTTGTACGCTCTCTCTCTCTTGCTCTCTCTATCTCTCTCTCTCTCTCTCTCTCTCTCTCTCTCTCTCTCACTCACTCACATCACAGTAATGTTATATTATACATGATAAAATCAAGTGGCATACAAAATGATAAGATGAGAATTAAAAGAAAAAAAATATGGAATGGCATGTTACAGGACAATCAGGTGGCATTAAACGATACCTCGCAATATGAAAGATGAGAATACATGAAAAATATGGAATAGCATGTTACATGACATGCGTGGGCTCAACTCTCTCTCTCTCTCTCTCTCTCTCTCTCTCTCTCTCTCTCTCTCTCTGTCTCTCTCTCTCTCTCTCTTTACATACTCACACTCTCACACTCATTCACTCTCTCTCTCTCACTTACACTCACTAACTCTCTCACTTTCTTTAGAGTAATTTACATGAATTCATTTTATGCATGTTAAAATCAAGTGCATCAAAATGATAATATGAAAAAAAAATGAGAATACACAAAACATATGGATCAGCATGTTAGATGACATGCATGCCCTCAACTCTCTCTCTCTCTCTCTCTCTCTCTCTCTCTCTCTCTCTCTCTCTCTCTCTCTCTCTCTCTCTCTCTTGTCTCTCACTCACATGTACATACACACACACACACATCATACCCACGCAATACACACACCTGCACACATCTATATACTTACTCACACGTACTCACATAACACCCGAATATACACTCCCTCGCATACACTGCATGCATGCACACTTACACATACACATACAAAGATATACAATACATACACGTGCACACACACACACACTCGTCCATACACACACACACACACACGCACATGCATATAAACGCATATAAACACATGAACGCACACCTTAACACACGCACAGACATACACACAGAGTCACACACAGATGCACACACATATACACCCATACACACATCCAGACATGCACACACATACATCACACTTTCTCATGCACTCTCTCATTCAACCACGCTCTCTCTTTTACACACTCACTCGCTCTCACACTCACTCATTCGCGCACATACACGCATACCTACAAATTCTCTCTCACTCACTCACGCTCCCTTACTCACTCATTTACTCGATGACTCTCTAACTCACACTCACTCACTAACTTTCACACTCTATCACACAGACAGGCAGACACACAACACACCCACTCTCTCAGATTCACTCATTCTCTAACTAAATCTCTCACACATATGTCCACACACTCACTCACTTTTACACTCACTCAGGCACATGCGCATGCATACTCTCTCACTCTCACTCATACTAATTCTTCCACTCACACTCTTTCTCACTCACTCTCTCACCCACTGTCTCGTTCACACACATACAGTGAAGAATGATAGTGGAAAAATGATACTAGTTGGTGACTTATGGAGGCATATAGTCGGTATGAAGTAAGTATTGAAAGAGTTTTCGGTTGAATGTGTAGGGACTCATTGGTGTTTTCAGTTCTGGTTGAAGGCTATTCCACAAGTGAGCACCAGAATATGCGAAACAAGTTTTGTATAAGTCCAATCTAGGCTTAGGAAGCTGTAATAAATTTAAGCGCTTACTGTTCATTGCATTAGATTGAATTAACGGTAGAAGATACTCTGGCGTATTTTCAGATATAATTTTATTCACTAATTTGGCTTTATTAAAAAGGAAGCGCTTTTGAAGTGGTAGAAGTCTTATATGGCTGTATAATTTATTACTTTCAACGTGCTTTATGCTAGAAACTAGACGTATAGCGCGGTTTTGAAGCGAACACAATCGTTTCATATTAGATTTAGGGCAGCCATCCCAGACTGTGGAACAATAATCGAGAGATGATTGGATATAGGATGCATAGAATATTTTACGTGTGCTTTCATCCAAAAAGTGTTGAATTTTAGCAAGTTGGTACACTTTTTGTGCTATTCTCTTGGTAAGGGCGTGAACATGAGGGCTCCAGTTTAAATGTCTGTCAATTAAAAGACCTAATGTTTTATGTTCATTTACATTAATTATAGGTAACGTGTCCACGTGGAGCTCGAGCGGTGTCCCCGGAGAGAGAGAGAGAGAGAGAGAGAGAGAGAGAGAGAGAGAGAGAGAGAGAGACTAACTTCATTACAGGCACAATGGTTTTATTTGGGGCGTGTTTGTAGACGCGTTTAAATCACAGGGTGGATGCAAATTATATACAGTATTTCCAGGAGGGGATATGTCCGGGAGGTAAGCTATCTTCCTGACTTATGCAGTGTATATGCAAGAAACGTATTCCGCATATCTAAATTAATCTTTCTTTCTCCTGGGGGTGCCATAAACCACATTGACAATGCCTTGAATGAAGTCTCCACCCGTGCCTTGAAGTCTGCCTGGAAGAAAGTGTGGCCATCTTGTGTACCAGAGAGAGAAGAGTTTGAAGGAATATAGGCAGACACAGCAGCTGTAGAGGATGAGATTGTGTCCTTGGGCAAACATATGGGCCTGGAAGTACAACGACTTGGAGAAGCTGATTGAGGACCACAATGGAGAGCTCACTACAGATGAGCTTGTGGATCTTCAGAATGAACAGCTAAAGACATTAAAGGAGGTGCAGTCGTCCGATGATGAGGAGCCAGTGACCGTTTCAACTGCCAGGATTAAAGAAATTTACAACAAGTGGGAGGACGTCGAAGACTTCATTGTGAACCATCATCCAAACTAACGTGTTTTTAACAGGGCAGTAAACCTGATGAATGATAACACGATGACCCACTTAAGAAAGATTCTCCAGCAAAGGAAGCGACAAATCTCCATTCATAGTTTCTTGGTGGATAAGATTCCCAGTCGGCTGCCAGGACACAGCGACAAGAAACTCCTGAAACTAATGATTCAGAATAGCAAAGAAAGTGACAAATTTCCCATTATCGTTTTCTTGGTAATAAAGATAGAAGAAACCTTTTTTTTTTAAATTTTACGTTTAATTTATTTAGTTGTTTTCTACCTCTGTATTTAATATGTGAAGTACCCATATGCTTTTCGTTTTGTCAGGTAAACGACCGGATGTTAACAAAAAAGAACGATTCTTTCATCTTGAAACGGGGTGTCTCTATTTCACTGATTTCAAAGTTTTGGGTTACGAACGTTTCGGGTTAGGAACCGAGTTCTGGAACGAATTAAGTTCATAACCCGAGGTACCACTGTATATTATTTTTGTTATGATTTATGTGTTAATTACTGTGCTTCTACCAAATATTGTTGCTTTTTTGTATTTATACCAATGTAGCATATCTGAAATCAGTTGCGTTAGTTTTAGCCCTGTTTCTTTGTGTGGTGTTCTGTGGTCACATGGAAATGTGTTAAGTCTGGAGGGAAATCAGACTGTTGTTTCAACTTTCCCAGGCCCATAATCTGTAATTTATGTATATTTATTTTGGTCCCACTGACTTTTCCAAAGTGAGAAAAGATGTGCAGTATGTTTCAGATGGATGTGTTGCTTGTATCAAGTTCTTTATCTTCACCTGATTCTCCTGTTGGGGCATATATTTGAATAACGTTTATGGTAAAAGGTATACCGCTTAATTTAAGTAGTAGAACTCTGTCTCATAAAAGCCAGTATCCTTGAACAGATGTTGATGTTTGCCGATCCAAGATATTTGCTACCCCTCTTTGCCGACCTTCTCCACCAGAATAAATAATCTTAAAATCTCCATCTATCTTAATGCCTGCTCCTGTCTATCTCGTTTCGGACATCCCTAAAACATTAATTTTCTCTCTTTCCATTTATTGGTTGATGTTATCCAATTTTTCGCTGTCGTTTAACGTGCTAACAATACATGTTGCCAATTTTAATGTCTCTGTCCTTGTCTTGCGATGATCAGTTGTTAGGCGAATCATAATGAACTAGGCCCTTTTAAAGAAGGTAGTTTGTCGTTGTTTTCATTCCTTGGCAGTCAAGCTGAAAAACATCTGATGGCTATAGAAATGTGGCTTCTGAGGAGAATGCAAAGAATGCCATGGACAGACAGAAAAACCAATGACCAAGTACTACAGGAAACAAATGAAAATCGTAAATTGATTAGAGAAATTGGAGAACTTGGTGACAACTGGCAAGATCGTAGGGAACAGACGAATGGGAAGACCGAGAAGTAAATACCTGGATGGCTTGGCTACGTGGCATTGTCAAGACAGAAAAGCTGAGCTGATCCACGACTCTGGTTATCGAGTGAAACGACGAGTCATGACCGCCCACGCTTTCCGGCATGGCACATGATGGATGGAGTCATTGCACAGACATTTAGGACATCTTGCTACATTTAACATCTGGAGTCTTGTTGTATTTGCAAATGTAAAGGAAAGCACATAATGCACCTTGTAAATACACACTGTTTTGCACTAAATAAAACCACGTTACAAAGAAGACATGTAATTTAAAAAATGGCAAGGGACATAATTATATAACAGCTATTTCAAGGGACATTAATACAAGTAACATGAATATATTATGTAATTTAAATATTTGTAGTATTTTTATTTCAACTTTTAAAAATTTGTCATCGATTTTAAAATATGCAGCATAAAGAATTGGATACGAGTTTAAATTATCTTCACAGCTTATGAACAATTTAAGGCTTTATTTTAAATCTTTGAGAATTTTATAACCAATTTTCATATTTCACGTCGATATAATATTTTGATATTATTTTATTCCTTTTATTGGATCTATAATATCTGTATCTATCTGCATAGAATTTTTGTCAGGCCTGTAAAAGGCCAACATCAGCCCGCCCCAATTAAATCCGTTGTACTTGTGATTAAGCCGGTCCCCCTGGCATAGGGTTAACGTATTTCTACGTAATCCCGTATATCCACGCGAAGAACGTGACATGTGCGAGAATTTGTAGCGGCTCTCGCCTCGTTGATAACTTATATTATTATTGTATTCGCAAATGTAAACAACAAATAAATAAATCACACACACGCACACACACACACACATGCACGCAGTCACGCACGCACACACACATGCATGCACGCACTCGCGCGCGCGCACACATACACACGCAACGTACTTTGTATACAAACTGTGGTGAAACAAACGTTCATATTCTTTTTTGTTTTATTTTAATTCCGCACTTTATATTATTTCACGATATTTTGGCTATGATCACATTGTAGTATCCGTTCTTGTATCACGCCAGTGATTAACGGTAGGCTGACATATCTGTACTTGATCTGGCCATGGCCACCAGCAGAGGTGATCTTCACAATGACTTGGAACCTCATTTGGCGACTCTTGCTCCCAGGGAACACATACAGGGGCTTGGAACCTCATGGGGCAACTCTTGCTCCCAGGGAACACATACAGGGACTTGGAACCTCATGGGACGTCTCTTGCTCCCAGGGAACACATACAGGGACTTGGAACCTCATGGGACGTCTCTTGCTCCCAGTGAACACATACAGGGACTTGGAACCTCATGGGGCGTCTCTTGCTCCCAGGGAACACATACAGGGACTTGGAACCTCATGGGGCGTCTCTTGCTCCCAGGGAACACATACAGGGACTTGGAACCTCATGGGGCGTCTCTTGCTCCCAGGGAACAGATACAGTGACTTGGAACCTCATGGGGCGTCTCTTTCTCCCAGGGAACACATACAGGGACTTGGAACCTCATGGGACGTCTCTTGCTCCCAGTGAACACATACAGGGACTTGGAACCTCATGGGGCGTCTCTTTCTCCCAGGGAACACATACAGGGACTTGGAACCTCATGGGGCGTCTCTTGCTCCCAGGGAACACATACAGGGACTTGGAACCTCATGGGGCGTCTCTTGCTCCCAGGGAACACATACAGGGACTTGGAACCTCATGGGGCGTCTCTTGCTCCCAGGGAACACATACAGGGACTTGGAACCTCATGGGACGTCTCTTGCTCCCAGTGAACACATACAGGGACTTGGAACCTCATGGGGCGTCTCTTGCTCCCAGGGAACAGATACAGGGGCTTGGAACCTCATGGGGCGTCTCTTGCTCCCAGGGAACACATACAGGGACTTGGAACCTCATGGGACGTCTCTTGCTCCCAGGGAACACATACAGGGACTTGGAACCTCATGGGGCGTCTCTTGCTCCCAGGGAACACATACAGGGACTTGGAACCTCATGGGGCGTCTCCTGCTCCCAGTGAACACATACAGGGACTTGGAACCTCATGGGGCGTCTCTTGCTCCCAGGGAACACATACAGGGACTTGGAACCTCATGGGGCGTCTCTTGCTCCCAGGGAACACATACAGGGACTTGGAACCTCATGGGGCGTCTCTTGCTCCCAGTGAACACATACAGGGGCTTGGAAACTCATGGGGCGTCTCTTGCTCCCAGGGAACACATACAGGGACTTGGAACCTCATGGGACGTCTCTTGCTCCCAGTGAACACATACAGGGACTTGGAACCTCATGGGGTGGCTTGTGCTCCCAGGGAACACATACAGTGACTTGGAACCTCATGGGGCGTCTCTTGCTCCCAGGGAACAGATACAGGGGCTTGGAACCTCATGGGGCGTCTCTTGCTCCCAGGGAACACATACAGGGACTTGGAACCTCATGGGACGTCTCTTGCTCCCAGGGAACACATACAGGGACTTGGAACCTCATGGGGCGTCTCTTGCTCCCAGGGAACACATACAGGGACTTGGAACCTCATGGGGCGTCTCTTGCTCCCAGTGAACACATACAGGGACTTGGAACCTCATGGGGCGTCTCTTGCTCCCAGGGAACACATACAGGGACTTGGAACCTCATGGGGCGTCTCTTGCTCCCAGGGAACACATACAGGGACTTGGAACCTCATGGGGCGTCTCTTGCTCCCAGGGAACAGATACAGTGACTTGGAACCTCATGGGGCGTCTCTTTCTCCCAGGGAACACATACAGGGACTTGGAACCTCATGGGACGTCTCTTGCTCCCAGTGAACACATACAGGGACTTGGAACCTCATGGGGCGTCTCTTTCTCCCAGGGAACACATACAGGGACTTGGAACCTCATGGGGCGTCTCTTGCTCCCAGGGAACACATACAGGGACTTGGAACCTCATGGGGCGTCTCTTGCTCCCAGGGAACACATACAGGGACTTGGAACCTCATGGGGCGTCTCTTGCTCCCAGGGAACACATACAGGGACTTGGAACCTCATGGGGCGTCTCTTGCTCCCAGGGAACACATACAGGGACTTGGAACCTCATGGGGCGTCTCTTGCTCCCAGGGAACACATACAGGGACTTTGAACCTCATGGGGCGTCTCTTTCTCCCAGGGAACACATACAGGGACTTGGAACCTCATGGGACGTCTCTTGCTCCCAGTGAACACATACAGGGACTTGGAACCTCATGGGGCGTCTCTTTCTCCCAGGGAACACATACAGGGACTTGGAACCTCATGGGGCGTCTCTTGCTCCCAGGGAACAGATACAGTGACTTGGAACCTCATGGCGCGTCTCTTGCTCCCAGGGAACATATACAGGGACTTGGAACCTCATGGGGCGTCTCTTGCTTGCGGTGAACACATACAGGGACTTGGAACCTCATGGGGCGTCTCTTGCTTCCAGGGAACACATACAGGGACTTGGAACCTCATGGGGCGTCTCTTGCTCCCAGTGAACACATACAGGGACTTGGAACCTCATGGGGCGTCTCTTTCTCCCAGTGAACACATACAGGGACTTGGAACCTCATGGGGCGTCTCTTGCTCCCGGTGAACACATACAGGGACTTGGAACCTCATGGGGCGTCTCTTGCTCCCGGTGAACACATACAGGGACTTGGAACCTCATGGGGCGTCTCTTGCTCCCAGGGAACACATACGGGGACTTGGAACCTCATGGGGCGTCTCTTGCTCCCAGGGAACACATACAGGGACTTGGAACCTCATGGGGCGTCTCTTGCTCCCAGTGAACACATACAGTGACTTGGAACCTCATGGGGCGTCTCTTGCTCCCAGGGAACATATACAGGGACTTGGAACCTCATGGGGCGTCTCTTGCTTGCGGTGAACACATACAGGGACTTGGAACCTCATGGGGCGTCTCTTGCTTCCAGGGAACACATACAGGGACTTGGAACCTCATGGGACGTCTCTTGCTCCCAGTGAACACATACAGGGACTTGGAACCTCATGGGGCGTCTCTTTCTCCCAGTGAACACATACAGGGACTTGGAACCTCATGGGGCGTCTCTTTCTCCCAGGGAACACATACAGGGACTTGGAACCTCATGGGGCGTCTCTTGCTCCCAGGGAACACATACGGGGACTTGGAACCTCATGGGACGTCTCTTGCTCCCAGGGAACACATACAGGGACTTGGAACCTCATGGGGCGTCTCTTTCTCCCAGGGAACACATACAGGGACTTGGAACCTCATGGGGCGTCTCTTGCTCCCAGGGAACACATACGGGGACTTGGAACCTCATGGGGCGTCTCTTGCTCCCAGGGAACACATACAGGGACTTGGAACCTCATGGGACGTCTCTTGCTCCCAGTGAACACATACAGAGACTTGGAACCTCATGGGGCGTCTCTTGCTCCCAGGGAACAGATACAGGGACTTGGAACCTCATGGGGCGTCTCTTTCTCCCAGGGAACACATACAGGGACTTGGAACCTCATGGGGCGTCTCTTGCTCGCGGTGAACAGATACAGGGACTTGGAACCTCATGGGGCGTCTCTTGCTCCCAGGGAACACATACAGGAACTTGGAACCTCATGGGGCGTCTCTTGCTCCCAGGGAACACATACGGGGACTTGGAACCTCATGGGGCGTCTCTTGCTCCCAGTGAACACATACAGGGACTTGGAACCTCATAGGGCGTCTCTTGCTCCCAGGGAACAGATACAGGGACTTGGAACCTCATGGGGTAGCTCTTGCTCCCAGGGAACACATACAGGGACTTGGAACCTCATGGGGCTTCTCTTGCTCCCGGTGAACAGATACAGGGACTTGGAACCTCATGGGGCGTCTCTTGCTCCCAGGGAACACATACGGGGACTTGGAACCTCATGGGGCGTCTCTTGCTCCCAGGGAACACATACAGTGACTTGGAACCTCATGGGGCGTCTCTTGCTCACAGGGAACAGATACAGGGACTTGGAACCTCATGGGGCATCTCTTGCTCCCAGGGAACACATACAGTGACTTGGAACCTCATGGGGCGTCTCTTGCTCCCAGGGAACAGATACAGGGACTTGGAACCTCATGGGGTGGCTTTTGCTCCCGAGGAACATATACAGGGACTTGGAACCTCATGGGGTGGCTTTTGCTCCCGAGGAACATATACAGGGACTTGGAACCTCATGGGGCGTCTCTTGCTCCCGGTGAACAGATACAGGGACTTGGAACCTCATGGGGCGTCTCTTGCTCCCGGTGAACAGATACAGGGACTTGGAACCTCATGGGGCGTCTCTTGCTCCCAGGGAACACATACAGGGACCTGGAACCTCATGGGGCGTCTCTTGCTCCCAGGGAAAACATACAGTGACTTGGAACCTCATGGGGCGTCTCTTGCTCCCAGGGAACACATACAGGGACTTGGAACCTCATGGGGCGTCTCTTGCTCCCAGGGAACACATACAGGGACTTGGAACCTCATGGGGTAGCTCTTGCTCCCAGGGAACACATACAGGGACTTGGAACCTCATGGGGTAGCTCTTGCTCCCAGGGAACAGATACAGGGACTTGGAACCTCATGGGGTAGCTCTTGCTCCCAGGGAACACATACATGGACTTGGAACCTCATGGGGCGTCTCTTGCTCCCAGGGAACACATACGGGGACTTGGAACCTCATGGGGCGTCTCTTGCTCCCAGTGAACACATACAGGGACTTGGAACCTCATGGGGCGTCTCTTGCTCCCAGTGAACACATACAGGGACTTGGAACCTCATGGGGCGTCTCTTGCTCCCAGGGAACACATACGGGGACTTGGAACCTCATGGGGCGTCTCTTGCTCCCAGGGAACACATACAGGGACTTGGAACCTCATGGGGCGTCTCTTGCTCCCAGGGAACACATACAGGGACTTGGAACCTCATGGGGCGTCTCTTGCTCCCAGTGAACACATACAGGGACTTGGAACCTCATGGGGCGTCTCTTGCTCCCAGGGAACACATACAGGGACTTGGAACCTCATAGGGCATCTCTTGCTCCCAGGGAACACATACAGGGACTTGGAACCTCATGGGGCGTCTCTTGCTCCCAGTGAACACATAGAAGGACTTGGAACCTCATGGGGCGACTCTTGCTCCCGGGGAACACATACAGGGACTTGGAACCTCATGGGGTGTCTCTTGCTCCCAGGGAACACATACAGTGACTTGGAACCTCATGGGTCGGCTCTTGCTCCCAGGGAACACATACAGGGGCTTGGAACCTCATGGGGCGTCTCTTGCTCCCAGGGAACACATACAGGGGCTTGGAACCTCATGGGGCGTCTCTTGCTCCCAGGGAACACATACAGGGGCTTGGAACCTCATGGGGCGTCTCTTGCTCCCAGTGAACACATACAGGGACTTGGAACCTCATGGGGCGTCTCTTGCTCCCAGGGAACACATACAGGGACTTGGAACCTCATGGGGCGTCTCTTGCTCCCAGTGAACACATACATGGACTTGGAACCTCATGGGGTAGCTCTTGCTCCCAGGGAACACATACAGGGACTTGGAACCTCATGGGGTGGCTCTTGCTCCCAGTGAACACATAGAAGGACTTGGAACCTCATGGGGCGTCTCTTGCTCCCAGGGAACACATACAGGGACTTGGAACCTCATGGGGCGTCTCTTGCTCCCAGGGAACACATACAGGGACTTGGAACCTCATGGGGCGTCTCTTGCTCCGAGGGAACAGATACAGGGACTTGGAACCTCATGGGGTAGCTCTTGCTCCCAGGGAACAGATACAGGGACTTGGAACCTCATGGGGCGTCTCTTGCTCCCAGGGAACACATACAGGGACTTGGAACCTCATGGGGTAGCTCTTGCTCCCAGGGAACACATACAGGGACTTGGAACCTCATGGGGCGTCTCTTGCTCCCAGTGAACACATACAGGGACTTGGAACCTCATGGGGCGTCTCTTGCTCCCAGGGAACACATACAGGGACTTGGAACCTCATGGGGCGTCTCTTGCTCCCAGGGAACACATACAGGGACTTGGAACCTCATGGGGTAGCTCTTGCTCCCAGGGAACACATACAGGGACTTGGAACCTCATGGGGCGTCTCTTGCTCCCGGGGAACACATACAGGGACCTGGAACCTCATGGGGTGGCTTAGCTCCCAGTGAACACATACAGGGACTTGGAACCTCATGGGGCGTCTCTTGCTCCCGGGGAACACATACAGGGACTTCGAACCTCATGGTGTGGCTTGTGCTCCCAGGGAACATATACAGGGACTTGGAACCTCATGGGGCGGCTCTTGCTCCTGGGGAAGACATACAGGGACTTGGAACCTCATGGGGCGGCTTGTGCTCCCAGGGAACATATACAGGGACTAGGAACCTCATGGTGTGGCTTGTGCTCCTGGGGAAGACACACAGGGACCTGAAACCTGATGGTGTGGCTTGTGCTCCCAGGGAACATATACAGGGACTTGGAACCTCATGGGGCGGCTCTTGCTCCTGGGGAAGACATACAGGGACTTGGAACCTCATGGTGTGGCTTGTGCTCCCAGGGAACATATACAGGGACTTGGAACCTCATGGTGTGGCTTGTGCTCCCAGGGAACATATACAGGGACTTGGAACCTCATGGTGTGGCTTGTGCTCCCAGGGAACATATACAGGGACTTGGAACCTCATGGGATGGCTTTTGCTCACAGGGAACAGATACAGGGACTTGGAACCTCATGGGGTGGCTTTTGCTCCCAGGGAACAGATACAGGGACTTGGAACCTCATGGGGCGTCTCTTGCTCCCAGTGAACACATACAGGGACTTTGAACCTCATGGGGTGGCTCTTGTTCCAGGGAACACATACAGGGACTTGGAACCTCATGGGGTGGCTCTTGTTCCAGGGAACACATACAGGGACTTGGAACCTCATGGGGCGGCTCTTGTTCCAGGGAACACATACAGGGACTTGGAACCTCATGGGGTGGCTCTTGTTCCAGGGAACACATACAGGGACTTGGAACCTCATGGGGCGGCTCTTGCTCCCTGGTAATCTTCAGCACTAAATATTATGCAATTTTTTTATATTCAGGCCACACAAGCACACATTTTCAAAGCTATGGTCATAAGCAATGTGTAATTGTTTTCCCCTTACTTAACATATGATGCGTACAATTATCGCTGTTTTTCAACATTGTTGTGTGCTCTCTCCTCTGCTATTTAATGTCTACATGGACAGAATATTCAAAGAAGCAAGTCTTGACAGAACAGATTCAGAAAATTTAGAACTCTTTACTCCAGAGGAAACAACTAATCCACAGGAAATATATGAACTTCTATTTGCAGACGATCAGTACCTGTTTTACAGCGATGAGGGTAGACTACAAATCATATTCATAATCTGAGTTCAACCTGCAGCAGATACAATATGAGTATAAACACAGCCAAAACCGAAGTAATGCAAGTTAGCAGATCGCCGGGCCCATTAAGTATACAGATAAATAGCACAACTCTGAAACAAGTTAAAGAATTCAATTATCTTGGAAGCATAATCACAGAAGATGGCAGATTGGACAGAGAAATCGAAATCAGATGTCAAAAAGCTAGTGCACTTACATATCAACTATCACCCTTACTTAAACATCCAAATATACCCATGTCCGCAAAACGATAGTTAACAGCATATTCACACTTAACTTATGCTACCAATCTCAAACCTGGAGTTTATCAAAATCACACCTTCGTAAAATCAACACCTGCGAGATGAGATGCCTGAGGAGAGCTGCCAACCTAACATTCAGAGACCGAGTAAGAAATGCTGTTATCAGACAGACTGTGGGATCAACAACTTGTGCCACATTTATTGAAAGACAGAAGATCAAGTGGTTTGGTCATGTCGTTATAATGCAACACCAACAACTACCATCACTGGCCTTGCATCTAAGATAATCTGCGACAAAACCAAGAGGACGTCCAAGAAGGCAATGGATTGACGACATCAAAGACATTGTACAATCACACGGAATGACACTATCCAGTGCCGCCCACCGGGCGCTGGAACGCACATTATGCCTCCCCACGACGCTTGACGGCAGAAGTGGAAGATTATTATTATTATTATTATTATTATTATTATTATTATTATTATTATTATTATTATTATTATTATTATTTCATTCAGGAAAACAAAAATGTGATGGGCTGTTTCAGGCCATATACCTTTATAAATGAATGGATCTGGCTTCTGGGCCTTTTGGCGAAGATCAAAATGTATTATCTGCAAGTGATCTTACCAGGGCCACATGCAGAGGCGGCATCCGAATGATATATAGGGACGTGGGATCTGACTTGGTGGCTCTGACCCTCAGAGGGGAACCGCGTGCTTCATTTTATTTTTATATTAAAAAAAAAAATAAAACATTAAAAGGTATCATGCACTTTGAGTAATTCCATATGAAAATCTTATTTCATATAAAACATTCAACATTTTTACACAGTCGCTTCATTCCATCTATTGAACTGAAGAATTTACGAGGATCCAAGTGTGATATTCTAAACTAAAGAATACTGTAAGTTTTTCTTTGGAATTTCAGTTACCGAAAACAGTAATTTATCGATATGAATTTAAACATCGCTATATTTGTCGTTCCAGAATAATAAATAGTATGCAGTCATGACACAGATAGTTAGGAAATCTTGCTGCATTTGACATCTGGGGTATTGTTGTATTTGCAAAGTAAAGGGAAACACACAACGTACACTGTTTTGCACTAAATAAAACCACATTAAACGGAAGACATAATTTTTTTAAAGCGGAAAGGGACATAACGATATAACAGTTATTTTAAGGGATATTCCTGAAAGCAATATTAATATATTATGTGTTTTAAATAATAGTAGCATTTGTCTTAATTTTTATAAAAGTGTTATATATCTTAACAAATGTTCACGATGTATAAAGAAAACGATAATAATTTTGAATGATTTCACAGCTTATGTAAAAGATAAGGCGTTATTTTAAACTTTTGAGAAATTTATAAACCAATTTCTTAGATCACATCGATATTACATGTGATATTTTATCCTTTCGGTGGATCTGGCCATAATGTCTTCAATAAAGCAAAATTTTGTCGTGCCTGTAAAGGGCCAACCATCCTTAATGAGAATTATCTTCGTTCCACTACCAAAAAGGAGTAACTTAAAATTATGCACCAACTATATAGACTGTTCAAAATGCGACATAGAAATAGAAGGGACTAATTCTTTAACAAGTGGATCATTTTAAATTTCTATGGGCATTTATAACATCAGAAGGAAGATATACAACAGAGATTAAGAGCGATATTTTCCCCCCACCTATTTACTTTACAGGATATTGCAATCAACACCAGCATTTTTCAGCTGCTGTTGATGTCTTGGCATGATTATGCTCAGTAGTTTGCCATTGCTTTCTGAGCGGCCGGCTCACATACCCAGTAAATTACCGACGCGATTCGAACCACTGCTGATTCTCATCGTCGTCACGTTACTTACGAGAGCATACGAGATTACGGAGATAAGTCGCTAACCTCTAGGCCAGGAAGCCGGCAAGAGCAGAATAGGGCAGGCAAAAACAGCATTTCAGAAAATGAAGAGTATCTTATGCAATAAGTCATTAACCATGCATGTAAGAATGAGTGTGTCGAAATGCTATATAGAACCAGTTTTGCTGTATGGCAGTGAATCTTGCAAATGTAAATGAACAAATTAGGAAGAACATAGAAGCAACAAGGATGTGGTTTTTGAGACGAATGTTGCGAATTCCTTGGATTGCCAGAGCAACTAAAAATTGCTTGAAAGATTCTAATGAAACTAGAACACTATATACAACAATAAGAAAGAGACAAACATCTTTCTTTGGTCATGTGATGAGAAGAGAGGCATTGGAGAACATCGTAACAACTGGAAAGATCGAGGGGAAGAGAGGCAGAGGCAGAGCAAGAGAAATTATGCTGGATGGATTGGATTGAGACTGTAGCATGGAGGAATATCATCAGCAGAGTTGATCCAGAACACCAAAGACCGAGATCTGTGGAGAACCATGAACGCCTACATCAGCTGGCAGGGCACTTGATGATGATAATAGACTGTTGCCCTAGTCAGTCATGCAAGTAAAATTCTACTAGAAATCATAATGGGAAGACTTCGAAAGAAATGGAAGAAGAGATTAACGTGGTTCATGTTGTATTTAAAAAAAAGAAAGAGGAACAAGGGAGCACATACTCAACATGCGTTTAATAGTAGAGAAGTGTAGAGAATTTAATGTAAACCTGTTCTCCTGTTGTGTGGATTATTCAAAGGCATTTGACTGTGTCATCATAATCATGTGCCATGCCCATAAGAGTGGGCGGTCGTTATTCCCCATCTCACTTGATCACCAGAGTCGTGTATCAGCTCAGTGTTATTGTCTCGACCATACCAAATGACCAAGACATCCACGTACTTATTCTTTGCCTTCCCTGTGTTCTCTTCCTCTCGATCTTGCCAGTTGTCAAAAATTTCTCCAATTTATTTCTTCTCATAACGTGACCAACAATGTGTGACTGTCTACGTTTAATTTCTCTAATCAGTTTATGATTTTCATTTGTTTCTTGTAGGACTTGGTCATTGGTTGTTTCTGTCTTTCCATAGTATTCTTTGCATTTTCCTCAGAAACCACATTTCCACGGCCACTAGATGTTTCCAACTTGTCTGCTCATTGTCCACGCTTCACGGTCATACAAAAGTATAGGTTCTATGCCTTCCTCAACACTCTTTTTCCCGTTACAATTGACATTTTTTTAAAATTGGTCAGTATGTGTTTCATCTTGCAAAAGGCTATCTTCGCAATGGCGATTCTTGTTCTAATCTCTTCAAGGCACCTGACATCGGATGTTATGATGTTATGTATATTTCCTCCACAGACGATTTGTGCGCTATCGAGAACAAGTAGACTATTCGGAAGTCTGTCACGTGGGCGAAAATGGCACGGTACAAGAAAAACTCCAGAAGACACCCGACATTCAAAATGAGCTGCGTGGAAGCCGACAAAACTATCTAGAAAATTCAAGAAGAGAACCTGCCTGCGAAATGCAGCGAAACGCCAGAACTTGAAACAACTACAAAGGAGGTTACCACTCCTACACCAGCTGAAGCTGCTCCCGTTGTTGAAGCGACAGACACAACAACTACAACAGAAGCCAGCAGCAGCCGTGAAGGTTTCAACAGCACCAAGATGATGCAGCCCAGTTCACCAAAGACCTCCACACAGAGGGAAATAACAACAATTGACGACTTCACCGGCAAATTACTGCTAAAACAGACAAGCGTGGGAGAAGCCAAACTGTCGGCGCTAACAACAGACAAGATACTGAGTTTGCTGGAAATCGAACTGGGAAGAAACAGCATCTACCAGCTGCTCAAGACACCTGATGGAGTAGTGGCTCCATCAATAAAAACCCAAAGACCACAGCACTTGTGCAGAAGAATGCTCAAGAAGAGAAAGCCGACATCAAGCTTCACACTGAATCTTATTAGAAGCCACCCGGCACCGCACAAGTAAACGATGGGTCATTAAACGAGTCAAGACCCATCTCACCAACGACCAGATCATGGAGATGCTGACGAAATAGAAACGGAAAATCAAGATCACCAGTGCTGAGAGGATCATCGGCAAGAATATCATCCTCTCCACAGTCGTCATCGTAACATCGGAAGAACGAGTGATCCCTCAAACAATCAGATGTGACAAGAAAGATCAAGCTCCAGAGCACTACATACCGAGAGTGCTACAGTGCTCAAAGTGCCAGAAGTTCTGGCACACCCGTGCCACCTGTAAAAGTGAGGTGACGGTATGCAGATACTACTCTGGACCCCACTCAAACTGTCAATGCCAGCAAGCAATGATCGACAAGAACTTCAGGAGGCCTAACCCTAACAGAAAGTACGCCAACTGTGTAGGCAACCACGGCGCCAGGTACCTCGGCTGCCCCTGCCACAAGACAACAAGGAAGCTATGAAGATCGCCATCACAACTAACCTGCCCTATAAAGAGGCTAGGAGGCAGTACGAGGCGACCAATCGACTCGCAAATAGCGACAAAGCGCAATTGGAAGGTCAGCTGAAGGACCTGTGATCCAAGTTCAAAAGCATGGTGGAAGAAAAAGACAAGACGCAAGAGACACAGATAACAACAGCTCAACGCATCCTGGACGAAATTAAACAAGTTCAGCAGAAGATTGAGCAGGATGTCGCTAGAATGGCTGCAATCAAGATGGAGACAGGAAAAACAAATTCAAGAAGAAAGAGAAAAGACAGAAGAAACTCTCAAATAGAAGAAAGAGTACAAATAGAACTACTCAATTCCAAGACCGAAACATCAGAAGCAGAAGATGCAAAGTCCCAGACAGAAGAAGAAGACAGAGACGAGGAGGTAGAATTCCACAGTGACAGCGGCGAAGAAATGTGGCCGGGGATGAGGAAATATATCCGCAATGGACAAACCGTCCTCGTAGCAGACCATCTGAGAAAACCCAGACGACACGAAGATGGACCAACACAGGGAAATAGGCGGAACAACAAGAGAAACGACAACAGGTAAAGCACCCTGAAGGAAATCGCACCATATGAAGGGGTGGGTACACAATCACTCCAGGCCTCAACATGTGCGCGACTCAGTCCAGACATGTGAAAACACAAGGATGAAACGAACACAATTGCAGCAAGTCAACTCTTCCAAGGAACCAGAGATACTCATCTATATTTTTTTTTAAAGAAGCCTTAGACACACTATAAAGGCCCCAATTACACCCAAATCGATATAGTCGGGGGTTGAACGGGGCCATTCGTCTCAAGCAAAGCAAGCAAGATGTTATGATTGTTCCGCGATAATTGTACCGATTCATTTGTTTAAGAATATTCCCAATTACTTCTATAATACGTTGTGGTGTTTTCTTCTTTTTAGTGACAACCATAATCTGTGTCTTCTTACAATGTAATTCTAGCTATAGTTGTTCACTGTGTGCAAACAGCCGCATCTACAAAATGTTGCAGATCCTGCTCATTGTCTGCAATCAATGCTGTGTCATCCGCACATCTAATGTTGTTGATGTTACGTCCCCCTATGATGATTCCTTTCATAACTGCTACATGTCTGATATGTAAGGCCAAATATCCTTGATTTATGGCGTTTCGCAGCACTGATCTATGGCAACCATGGACTGCATGCAGACTGAACTAATACTTGGGATTGTGATAGCCTCAGCCAGCGTAGTAGTAATGATGTTTGCATCCGTGGTCATTGACATTTTTAAAGCCCTACCTATCCTGCACCGACAGCCAGGATACAATCACGCCAGACACAAACAACCCAGACACAGTCACGCCAGCTATGTAGGCCCTCAGCAAGACGGTTTGGTGGAGATTCAGAAGGTCCCTTGATGTCTAGACGTCCTAATTATGAAGACACACAAAACACAACCGCTGGAATGTGGACCAAGAGAAAGCCCTCTTTGTAAATCTGGTGTTTTGATGTAAAAAAAACACAAAAAAAAACAACAACAACAAATATTCTTAACGAGAACCATCTTAATTCCAGTACCGAAAAGGGCAACTTATTAGCCATGCAAGTAAAATTCTACTAGAAATCATAAAGGGAAGACTTCGTAAGAAATCGAAAAAGAGAATAACGTGGTTCAAGCTGGATTTAGATAAGGAAAAGGAGTAAGATAGCACATACTCAACATGCACTTAATAATAGAGAAGTGGAGATAATTTAATGTAAACTATTCTCACGTTTTATGGGTTATTCAAAGGCATTTGACTGCGTACAATATCACAAACTTTGATAAATCTATGAAGAAAACTGGCTTTCCATCACATGTAGTTCTGTCAACAACAAAAAAACTGTCATTTACTGCCAATATAGTACCTTGCAGTGTATGGCAGAGGGGTCTTTGAGTCTGAGAAGCAACTCATACAAATTTTCTATCTATACCAGGGGTCAACAAAACTACGGCACGCAGGCCGCATCCGGCACGCGATGTAAGTTCATCAGGCCCACCGATGGTACTCGGGTTTGCTTGATAAAACGTATGGAACACGAGGCTTTGTGATTCAATTTAAATTTAAATATTTTTTTTAAAAATGTTGCATATCCCTTACAGGGCATTGCAGCCAACAACAACATTTTTCAGCTGCTGTTGATGTACTAGGCAAGATTACTCTCAGTAGTTTGTAATTGTTTTCTGAGCGACCGGCTCACATAGCCCCTAAGTCACCAACGCGACGAGAACCGCTACCGATTCTCGCGCAGGTTACGTTACTCATGAGAATATACGGGATTACAGAAAAAGACGTTAACTCCTAGGCCAGGGAGGTCGGCATTTAACTCAAATATTATGTTTAGAATATTAGGAGATCTTAACACGCGCGGAGACCTCCTGGCTGCTATGTGCCTTAAACTTACTATTTTCAATTTTAAATTATTGTATCTAGATTTTCCTTTTCATTTAATGTTAGCTTATTTCGCGCCATTCCAAGTCCTTCCTCGGCTCGTGGTAGCTCCGCCTACGCTCTGACGTTACCATGGTTTTCATGGCCACATACACACAGACACGCGTCTGTCCCGCCCCATGATGTGTCCGGCTTTCAACACAGGTCAGACGCTCCAGAAATATTTACTTCTTTTTGTCTGTCATCAATGTTATAGGTATGAAACAAGGATTTCATTGTTTGACAGTGATAGGTAAGTGAACTACAAGTGTGAATAGAGGCAATAAAGTAGCAAATATAACATAAATATGCCATAAAAGACTAGTGTTATTACGAAAATGTTATCTCCAGCTCAGAAAAATTCCCCTTTCAAGATGTGAGCTGGTCTCTAGGCCAGTGTTTTTCAACCTTTATGTTAGAGCAGATCCTTACGCAAATGTTTACGTTGCTCAAGGACCTCTGTGCGATGATCCAAGTGTATGTCCTACTTTATGTAATACACTAGATGGGCAGAATCCTACCTGGCTGTCAAAATTGTCAATTATGGTCGACATCACATCCCAAGCAAATGAACTGGACTTGAAACTTCAGGGAAACGATTACTTCGTCTGTGTTCTCTACAGAATCATCAAAGAATTTCGGAGAAAGCTGTCATTTTTTGAAGTACAACTGGAAGGAGACAATGTTTCTTATTTTCAATGTTTCAAACAGTTTTGCGCTACAATCACCGAAGATATCAACATCGATTGTCCGAGAAAAAAAATTATTCGTGGCTTGGAGAAGCATTTTTGGAGAGATGTTTAGACTTTAACATAATTTGGAGTGACATTCTTCTGTTCCAGAATAAGTTTGTAACCTTGATGATGTGCCAGTTGAACTACAATTGGAGCTCTTTGATTTGCAAGCAAATGACTTGTTGAAACAGAAGCACAGAAAAGGAACACTTGTTGAATGTTACCGCTGCATACCTGATATTGAGTTTCCGAAAGTGAAGAAATTTGCCGCTGGTATGACATCAGTGTTGGGAACAACTTATGTCTGTGAGCAAACATTTTCAAAACTGTAGTATTCAACACATTGAAGGAGATTGACTGATGAACATTTGAAAGCAATTCTCGTGATTTCATGCAACAATTCCAAACCAAGCTTTGATATTTTGAAAGCCAAACGTGAGTTTCACAAATCTCACTAACATTTTTTGCTGCTTAGTTTGTGAGATTCATATATGTGCACACTAGGTCTGATGTAACTATCTTTTTGTTAACGTCGCCTTCTTTGATAACGTTGTAAGTAAATAAATAATTTGGTTGACTTTGCATTTTGTGCATTGCATACCACTCACCCATGATTAACATGGAATGCTAAACTTAGTTTTTCGTCTCTCCCCCCCCCCCCCCCACCCAAGTTTTCGTTTTGGCTTGCAAGTATTGTACTCAATGGTTGTCCCGCGCTCGTCATTTTTTTTTTTTCAGTTATCCGACCCACTGTGAAAAAGTTTTGATGACCCCTGATCTAGACCAACAAGCAGTGGTTAGAATAGATGTCGAGATATCAGATTGGTTTGACATCAAGTAACGAATCCGTCAGGGCTAAGTGCTGTCCAATATTTGTTTAACATGTACGCGAAAATATAATGAGAAATGTCAGAGATGATATAACCAAGGAGCAGTATGATGCCCTAAATATCGGTGGTCATTAAAATACCAGAGATTCGATATGCTGATGATACAATATTACTATCCACATCACCGAATTGTATAGAAAAACTAATAGCCTCAGCGCAAAAGAATAGCAGGAGTAAGAAAGTCTAATTTAGATGTGCAGAATACGTTTCTTGCATAAACACTGCATAGGGCAAGTTACCTCCCTGACTTATCCACTCCAGGAATGAAATATTTGCCTCCACCCTGTGATTTAAGTGAGTTTACAAGCACTCCTCAAATAAATCCATTGTACCTAACCCCAGAAACCCATTGTAGCTAACTTCAGTCTTTGCGCGGGAATTCTCTCTCTCTCTCTCTCTCTCTCTCTCTCTCTCTCTCTCTTTCTCTCTCTCTCTCTGTCTCTCTCTCTGTCTCTCTCTCTCTCTGTCTCTCTCTCTGTCTCTCTCTCTGTCTCTCTCTCTGTCTCTCTCTGTCTCTCTCTGTCTCTCTCTGTCTCTCTCTCTGTCTCTCTCTCTCTCTGTCTCTCTGTCTCTGTCTCTCTCTCTCTCTCTCTCTCTCTATCTATCTATCTCTCTCTCTCTCTCTCTCTCTGTCTGTCTGTCTGTCTCTCTCTCCTCTCTGGCATGCGAGCTCAAACAAAAGCCATATTCACCTGTTTTGCAATTTACTTTGTAAAATAGGATGCTTGTTGCGATATTTAATGTATGGAAAATGTTGCAGGTACGTACAAGATGAAACATTTTCAGAAAGCAAAAGTGAATAAGAATACTTGGAGTATGAACAATTGAGTGATGCAGTTAAAATTGTTTAAATAAAACTAAGTGTAAAGGAGAATACTTGGTGTATGAAGGAATTTCTACTGAAAGATTTCAGTTTACTTGAGAGAAAATGATTACTCCACCACCATCATAAACAAGTAATGTGTAGGTAATTACACCATGCCATGAATGTAATATAAGTGTATATGAATACATATGCTGTATTCTCTAATGTAAAAAAAAACAAAAAACATCAGCACTTCGAATTGTTTCACTTCACCGTGGCTAAAACCAAAGTGTAGTATGTGTTCTTGTATCACGACAGTGATTAAGGATACTGTAAGATTTTCTTTGGAATTGCAATTACCGAAAAAAAAAAACAATTTACCGATTTTAATTGAAACATTGCTACATTTGCCGTTCCAGAATAATAAATAGTATGCAGGCATTATGATTATAATGTAAACATATGCAGATGACACAGTATTAGTGGCGGATAATGCAACAGACCTACAACAATTGTTGTACATTGTAGTAACAGAGAGTGGAAAGAAAGGACTCTCCCTGAAATTCAAGAGAACAGTAACAATCTAGTTTAGTTTAGTTTAGTCGTTTGATCAACATCACGGCACACGGTTTAACCCATAAGTGATCCGTTTTCTTCCTAACTCAAACCTGAGTCTGGAGACACTCAGCTCAATGCACGAACTCCGTTGCATCGGCGAGGATCCTGAAATACTTTGAGTAGATTTTTAACTAGAAAATTTGCCCGGGCAGCGCCATTAGGCTACTCTTTTTCGATTTCCAACTGCCAAGGGATTTTTTACGTGTGCAACAATACACACGGGTGTCCGATCTCACTACCCAGAGACCAGGGGAAATTTTATTACTGGAAGTCCAGGTGGATTTTTTAAATAAATCCCGGTCCTCACCGGGGTCTGAACCCGGGACCTCCAGCACTCGAGGCGGACACCATACCTCGAGACCACTCAGCCCCCCTGAACAGTAACAATGATGATATCAATGAATATGATGACACCAAAATGTGACATAGAAATAGAAGGCGAAATTCTTCACCAAGTGGATAATTGTAAATACCAATGGGCATTTATAACATCAGATGGAAGATGTACAACAGAGATTAAGAGCAGAATAGGGCAGGGAAAAGCCGCATTTAAGAAAATGAAGAGTATCCTATGATATGAGGCACTATCAACGAATGCAATAAAGAGAGTGCTGAAATGCTATATAGAACCAGCTTTACTGTATGGCAGTGAATCTTCGAATGTAAATCAACAAATTAGGAAGAACTTATTAGCACCAGAGATGTGGTTTTTGAGACGAATATTGCGAATTCCTTGGAGTGTCAGAGTAACTAACAACGATTGCCCGAGAAAGGTTAATGAAACTAGAACAATATATACAACAATAAGAAAGAGACAAACAGCCTTCTGTGGCCATGTGATGAGAAGAGAGACATTGGAAAACACCGTGACAACTGGAAAGATCGAGGGGAAGAGAGGCAGAGGCAGACCAATAGAAATGATGCTGGATGGATTGAGACGGTGGCATGGAGGAATATCATCAGCAGTGTTGGTCTAGAACACCAAAGACCGAGATCTGTGGAGAACCATGAACGCCTACGCCAGCTGGTAGGGCACTTGATGATGATGATGCAGCTTTTACGCAGTCATTGCACAGACATTCTTGCTGCATGTGACGTCTGGGGTCTTGTTGTGTTTTGCAAATGTAAAGGACAACACACAATGCACCTTGTAAATATCTGCACTTGATCTGGCCATGGCCACCAGCAGCCGTGGTCATCACAATGACATACGGGGACTTGGAACCTCATGGGGCGGATCTTGCTCCTGGGGAATCCTGAGTCCTAGAAATTAAGCACATTTTGTATATTCAGGACATTCAAACACAAATTTTCACAGCCATGTTCATAAGCAATGTGTAATTGTGTTCCCTTTACTTAACATATGATGCGTGAAATTATCGCTGTTTTTCAACATCATTAATATTGTTTCATTCAGGAAAACAAAAATGTGATAGGCATGTTTCAGGCCATATACCTTTATAAAAGAATGGATCTGGCTTCTCGGCCTTTTGGCTAAGATCAAAGTGTAGTATCTGCAGTTGATCTTACCAGGGCTAAATGCAGAGTTTTTCTTTGGAATTTCAATTATCAAAAACAAGAATTTATCGATATGTATTGAAATATCGCTACATTTGCCGTTCTAGAATAATACATAGAATGCAGTCACTACACAGACAAATACGAAATCTTGCTGCATATGACATCTGGGGTCTTGTTGTATTTGCAAATGTAAAGGAAAAGACAAAATGCAAATGTAAAGGAAAACACACAATGCACCTTGTGAATGCACACTGTTTTGCACTAAATAAAACGACATTAAACGGAAGAAATACAATTTTTTTTTAAGTTGTAAGGGACATAACGATATAACAGTTATTTCAAGGGACGTTACTAAAGTTATCATAAATATATTATGCAATTTAAATAATTATATCATTTGTCTAATGTCTTATAAATATGTTACACATTTTAATAACAAGCGTAAGAAATTTAGAAAAGAGAATATAGATTTTTGATATTTTTATAATATATGTAAAAGTTAAGGCTCCCTTTTTTATAAACATGATAAATTAATAAATAAATGTTTTATCTCTTATCAAAATTAAATGCTGTATATTATCCTTTTAATGCCAGGTTCAGGATCACAAGATCTGTCAAACAAGGGTGTCGACCATCACCAGTCCTATATATACCCACACTAGAACCACTCTTAGAAGCAATTAAACAGGACACAAAGAGTATACGTACATTTATACAACGGTTTGGGTAGCGGAAATTAATTGCTTATGCAGATGACACCGCTTTCTTCCCTAGACCGAACACTTCCATAACGAACATACTTCACACCTTCAGACAGTTTAGAGAAGAAAGTAGAGCCAAAGTAAACATACAGAAGTCTAAATTGATGGGTCTGGCGAGGTGGAAGAATCACCCCGGATCTATGGCTGCAATGGACACAGAGCAGAGAATGCTTTTCACACTATACCAGCACTTGACCCACTCAGTGATTGATTATGGACTAGGACTGCTCACTGTCCCAAAGAGTCAGCTGGTAAAATTAGAGCGTATACAGAACGAAGCTATGCGGGTCATTCTGGGATGCACCAGAGACACCCCGGTAGTGTGTATGCGCTACATCCTTGATCTTCCGACTGTTGCTGGTAGGCTCAAGGTGACGCAGGCGAAGGCACACCTCAGAGTAGCTGCAGACACAGTTCACCCGTTGCATGAGGCGCTGAACGCAGTTAAAGGTCAGCGACTGATAAGAGGGAAATCATGGATGGCTCAGGCGAAGGATACGATCAGACAGGTGTGTATCTTGGAGAACATTAGGCGAGGAGAGGAGTGGGTCAGAGTGCCAGCTGAGCAGTCAAACTTGTGCAGAGTTATAATCACACTGAGCCGGGAGTGCAGGGAGTGTCCAGCAGGGGCCACGGAAGTGGAAATCCAGCAACTAATTCAGGATAATGCTCGCTCCAGTTTTGTGATTATCTACACAGATGGGTCGGTGGTGAGAGCTAGGAGAAGTGCCTGGTTTTTTTTTTAGCAAAAGCTAATGATCGACGTTTGGTGCAGAAGAGTCTAACATATGATACCTCAACATCTAGCTTATGAATGGAGGTAGAGGTGGTCAGTGCAGCTTTCCGTTGGATGGAGAATACGATACACACACACATCATGATTGTAACTGACTCAGAAAGCATGCTGAAGAAGGTGAGGACCTCTGCACCTTCGTGCAGAGTGGCTTGCCTCGCTTCGGAGGTCACGGGTGGCAAGCATCGCCTGGATCTTTACTCCGGGGTATACCGGTGTGCTGGAGAATGAACAGGCGGACAGATTGGCTGGCTCTGCAAAACTTGGTGGAGTATTGATGCATGACAAGGCATACGTGGTTGCAGCCTTGTGGGAGCACGTGTACACCTCGGAGGAGCAAATTGATCACCATGGTCTGGCAGGAATGTGACAGCGAGGAGTGACGAGGGGATCTGGACGACGCTCGACGCTCAGAGGAAAGGCGAGACGCACACATAATCAGATTTCTACTGGTACTATTAGTGTTGGAACCCTTCGCTGGCTGCTGAGGATGGGGACGGGGAGCTTATGGGAATGCCCCGAATGCTGTGATGTCGATTCCTAAATCAATCAATCAATCAATCAATAAAACCCCGGATCTAACAATCACAGACATCATGGCAATATATGGGATCACATTTACATGCGATCCCAGAAAAACCCAACAGAAACATGGCCATCATTGACAACACAAATTATAGACATACTTTTTTTTTTTTTTTGCATATCCTTTACAGGACATCGCTGTCAACACCAGCATCTTTCAGCTGTATGCTGACCTCTTGGCAAGAATACGCTCAGTAGTTTGCCATTGCTTTCTGAGCGGCCGGCTCACATACCCCGTAAGTTAACGATGCGATTCGAACCACTGCTGATTCTCACCGTGATCACGTTACCGAAGAGAGTATACGAGATTACTGAGAAAAGTCATAACCTCTAAGCCACGAAGCCGGCTTCGTGGACATATATATATATAGACATACTACATAGGCACAACTACACAATATCAACAATATTTGGAATTAGCACAATTGTAAACACCTTCATCATTGCTAAGATTATATATGTAGCTACAGTGTTAGATACCCTCTCCCCCCCCCCCTCCCCCAAACAGACCATTACAGACATAAACAAACACATCAGACATTCCATCTTCAGGAACAAATTCACAGTATACAACACAAAACATTAATAGAAGATAAGAAACAAGGAGGACTAGCTTTACGATTCAAACACACACAAATACACGCATTAAGAATCAACCATATAGGAAACATCATCAGTCCTCCAGACCAACACTCACTAGTATTATACTACATTGCATTACACATTACACATTCGTTCATTCATTCAGTAGAGAGGTACATCGAGAAAACGAGGTGCCTCGTTAACCAATACAGAACTGGCACTATTAGCCACCTAACGATAAAGCATATTATGGGGGGGGGGAGGATCTGAGCACCTATGGACCTGTCCGGAGTGCAAAGAAGATGCCCCAACTGATAACTGATAACTGATTCAGTAGTATGTCCTTTGCAGAACCTCGCTCCCATAACAATCTTAAGGAAAACCTCTCGATCATAAGCAAGATGTCCCGCGTCCGATAAACACATCTGGAGACCATCCGCCACATCCTGCACCCATGTTATCTTTGGCCTTCCTCTTCCTCTCTTCCCAGGCATAATCCCCTTCGTTACTGTTCTCTCCAAACTTACGTGACTTTTCAAGTGAACAAAACATTTAAAGTGTCTTTGCTTTATCGTCATTAATAACCAACCTTCTTCAATATTCAGCTGTTGAAGAATGGATGCATTTGTTCTTTTCTTTACCCAATATATTCTTAGAACTCGTCTATAATATTTATATTCAAAGGTATTTATGCACTGTTCAGCTTGTTTAGTAAGTTTCCAGGTCTCACAGGCGTATGTTATAATGGGAAAGATGCATGCTCGTAAAAATCTAATTTTTGTAGTTCTGTCGGTCCCATTCCATAATTTATTCAGTTGATTTAGTCTTTGAAGAACAATTGATAGTTGTCGTTTAATTTCTTTCATCGTGTCACCGTTGCTGGTAATCCAAGATATTCAAAATTATCCACCACCTCCAAATTTTCCTTATTAACACATATTTCTTTCTCAATAGTAGTTTTATCTTGTATGCATTATCATTGTTTTTGCTATGTTAAGATATAAGTTGTGATTTTCACTATTGAATTGGGTTGAGGCTATTAGGTTTTCTATACCAGTCTGTGTTGTGGATAGCCATACTGTATCATCGCCATACCAAATCTCTGGTATGTCGTGACCACCGATATTTAGGGCATCATATAACTCCCTGTTTATATCATCTCTTAAATTTCTCATTATATTTTCGGCGTACAGGATAAACAAATAGGGACAGCACATATCCCTGACGGATAGACAAAACAACGCCGCACTATTACTGTACACTACCGCAATTCTACAGAACATGTATGCAATCAATACAAGGCAATGGCAATTTAACACAACAGACAACCAAGGAGATATACAAATACTTAGAGAAACAACAAGCACCACAACTATCCCTGAGAATAAAAATTGGATACAAATATGATAATATAGACTATAGCTGTGCCTTCATTAACATACACAACAAACATATCTCACTTAAAGCAAAGCTGTCTGCTTCTGCAATTCCTGACAGTGACTTCGAGCAATCAACTCTTCTGACACTATACTCACTGGCTTTCTAATTTCGCCATTTCTGATGCCGGCTCTTCTGTCACTATTATCTGAGTTGAAACAAATATCATAAAATTGGTCGCGGCTGTTTATCTGAGAATATTCGACTCATTACTAAGCACACACGATTGGCTTCAATACGTTTCTTGCTTCACTCCTAGATAAGGATATCATCATTATCCTGACAGCCAACAATTGTATTTGGTGTCCAGGCGTATATACATTATTCGAGACTTGGTTACATCTCTTCCCTCTCAGTGTTCACGGGCTTGGAACCGTCACATGTAACAACAAATACTATGTGGCCTGATTAAAAAGATGTCAAACCAATACTGGCTTAGACGGCATTGCCATCTTAGGTTAGGTTAGTAATTAAATGTTAATGATTGGTCAGAAAACATGCAGTCTTAGTATTAACGATTAGTCAACGTGTAACAGAAATCTTAGTAGCTAAAATTATAGTGCAGAAGTAGTATTAACCATTAGCCAACGTACAACACAAAACTTAGTGGCTAAAGTGGAAGTGTTAATACAAGAAGCTATCTTAACCGTTCAGGTCTGTGTTCATGTATACCTATAATATCTGTAATTATTCAGATCAATCTGTTTTAACATGGTGATGACTTAAAGAACTAATAATTGCATAACAATGTTTAATAGCTGACCAATTATCGAAACATTGCTTCTATCTAAGTAATTATTTTATGAATCCTGTTGTTTAGACAAAGTCGAAGTTACAGGGTGCTGAGGTGTGCTAGCATTAGAAACATGCACTGCACATCACACCACAATCTGTTGCTTTCGACAACTTTCGACCTCTAGCAAAATATGTCAACTATGTTGACATCAGCCCAAGAAATGCAAGAGTTTGCGTAACAATTGTCCTGCTGTGCAATTTCTGTAATGTGTCATTCCATATCATTAATATAAAATGTTGACTGCCTCTTCCTGATGTTTTCGCTGTATACAAACCATTCACGTTATCAAACACGCTGTGTCGGAATGCAAACATTGTAATGTATGGTAGTGGGCAAGTTCATGTTAATATATACATCTGTGAAGCAACTGTCGTAGAAATGTGCTAGTAAAAAGTAATACATGACTTATGGTTAGTATCTTTGTTCATGTTATTCATTAAAATATTTTTTAGGATAAACATAAGCATGTGTTAATAAGGGAAATAATACACTTAGTTGTTTGACATAACTTACTGTGAAATATAGATTTGTAGTATTCAATAAAACAAATTAATAACCTCTACAATACAAAGTCAATACTAAGTTAACTACCGAACAAGAAATATTTTAACATTTTACGTTTCAAGAATATGTTCTAGTATTTAATGTGCAGCTAAACGTTAGCATTTAAATTTACTCAACATTTCTTTAGCATTTCAAAATAAATATTTATGTAATGTGTGTTTACAGTAGTGGATATTTACCCAGTGATATGCTGAAATTTGTATTTATAGCTATACCAAAAAGACCAGGAGCAATTGATTGTGAAGATTCTCGTACAATTAACCTTATAAACCATATCACTAAGCTTCTACTCAGAATCATAATGAGAAGAACCAAAAAGAAAAAAAAAATGGAAATTAGTGAAGAACAGTGTGGATTTGTGGAAGGAAAGGGCGCTAACAATGCAATTTATACACTACGGACACTAATAGAAAGGTCAATAGAGAAACAGAGACACATTTATTTGTGCTTCATAGATTATACTAAGGCATTTGATAAAGTAAAACATGATGAACTGATTAAAATGTTGGAAGATATCAACATTGATGGAAAAGATTTAAGAATAATAAAGAATGTTTACTGGAACCAAGTAGCAGCAATTAAAATTGGAAATAAAGAGGGCAGTTACGAACAGATAAAGCTAGGAGTACGACAGGGGTGTGTCTTGTCACCGGATCTTTTCTCCCTGTATAGCGAAGTAATAATTAGAGAGATCAAAGAGATGACAGGAATACTAGTTGGAGGTTATAATATAAATAATATACGCTATGCAGATGACACACTATTGGTGGCGGATAATTCAACAGACCTGCAACAATTATTAGACGTTGTAGTAACAGAGAATGCAAGGGAAGGACTCTCCTTGAATATCAAGAAAACAGTAACAATGGTAATATCAAAGAAAATGGTGACACCAAAATGTGACATAGAAATAGAAGGAAAAATCCTGGCACTGTTCCGATTGACGGTCCCAAATAGTTCCGCAGTGAATACTAAATCTTAGGTGTAAAACAGGGCCTCATTGGGTGATGCTAAAATACGAAACAGCAGAATGTTGGTTAATATATCACCTTTAGTAATAATCTTGAAGAAATAAAAAAAAACAACCAGTAACGCATTTTCGCAGTGTTGGTTCATTCATCATCATCATTATCATAATCATCATCATCATCAGGTGCAATGCCGATAAGCGTGGAAGATCATGGTTCGTGATCTCACACAATCATCAGTCTTTTATCAGGTCAGTGTTCTTGTCCCGATAATGATAGGCGACCAAATCATCCGGCTATTCCTGTCTTTGTCTTCCCTGTGCTCTTTCCCCATCGTCATGCTGCTCGTGATCATAGAGTGGGCACCACTGGATTCTTGAACGGTTCGGCCCGCTGAACGGGCTGTAAATGCTCACGCACTTCTCTGCTGCTTTACAACAGATCCATCTGTATAGATGAGCACTTCGGGGCTATATGAGTGTTCATAGATGAGCGCGTTGACTTCTGCATTGACAGCGGCAGGGTTCTGCTCTCTGCACCGTCTGTCGGGTGTGATAATGCAGGAGAAAGTGCACTTAAAAGCTGGATGCATCGGCACCCATTCCTTGCTGGGGTTGATACTGGTAAGACTGCAGAGCTGTCTGACGACATCTTCCGCCCGACCCATCCATGATTTGCCTCTCTTTAGCCTGTCACCTTTTTCTCTGAATATAGCGTCATGCAGAGGGTGCTGCTCATCTGCACTTATTTTTAAGTATGCACGAGCTCTCCAGATCTTGATCCTGTGTTCCATTGTCGGGAAGTCAAGGAGGTATCACATTGCTACACAGCTGGTGTCTTTCGTGCAGCCCAAGATGATGCGCATGGCTTCGTTTTGTACCTTTTCAATTCTTCCAATCTGTGTAGGGCTGACAGTGAGTATGGCCAGGGCATACTGGATGGGTGAAAGCACCAGTCCTTGGAACAGACGTATTAGCAGTCTTTTGCTCGATATTGGCAGTCGCGACATGATAAGTGTAAGTGCACAATTTACATTCTTTGGATGTGTGATAACGAGAAGACAATCTACATTCTTCATGTATGGACGTGTGATGATAAATCGATAATCTCCATTCTTTGGACGTGTGATAATGAGAAGACAATCTACATTCTTCATATTTGGGCAATTTTTCCCCCCGCGTTTCCATCCTGTTTCAGGACTTTGCGGTCAACATCAGCATCTTTCAGCTGTATGTTGATTCCTAGGCTAGATTACGCTCATCAGCACGCCACGACTTTTTGAGCGACCGGCTCCATCCTCTAGTCACTGGCGCGACTCAAACCACTTCCAATTCTCGTGCGCTCACGTCAACCACGAGAGTATTCGGGGTTACGGAGAAAGCTGCTAAACCCTCGGCCAGGGAGACCGGTTCATATTTGGGCATGTGATGATAAATAGATAATCTCCATTCTTTGGACGTATGATAATGAGAAGACAATCTACATTCTTCATGTCTGGGCAAGTAATGATAAATAGAGAATCCCCATTCTTAGGACGTGTGACGATACGCTGATAATTTACATTATTTGGACGTGTAATAATAAGTAGGGCTCCGTGGCGAAGGAATTTGCGGACGCGGTTCGTAATCCCGTATACCCGTGTTCGAAACACAGCTCAACGCGATTTGACAGCAGATCGCATTGCGTTGGTTTTGCGTTGGTATCAGTGCCAGTCGTTCAGAAAGCAATGGCAAACTACTGAACGTGGACTTGCTAGGAGATCATAGCGATAGAAATGCTGATGTTGACTGCGATGTCCTGTAAAAAAGGATGCGCAAATTATTTTTAAAAAAATTATAAGTAGACAATTTACATTCTTTGCGTATGTGATGATAATAAGAACATCTTCATTCTTTGGTCATGTGACGATAAGTGCATAGTCTAATTCTTTGGATATTTGATGATAAGTGGATAATCTACATTCTTTGAACATTTGATAATAAGTGGGCAGTTTACATTCTTTGGATATTTGATGATAAGTGGATAATCTACACTATTTGAACATTTGATAATAAGTGGACAGTCTACATTCTGTGTACATTTGATGCTAAGTGGACAATCGACATTCTTTGGTTATGTGATGATAAGTAATCAATCCACATTATCTGGTCATGTGTTGATAAGTACACAGTCTACATTCTTTGAAAACTTGTTGAAAAGTGGATCATCTACATTCTTTGGACATTTGATGATAAGTGGACAATCGAAATTCTTTGGACATTTGATGATAAGTGGACAATCGACATCCTTTGGACATTTGATGATAAGTGGACAATCGACATCCTTTGGACATTTGATGATAAGTGGACAATCGACATCCTTTGGACATTTGATGATAAGTAGACAATCGACATCCTTTGGATATTTGATGATAAGTGGACAATCGACATTGTTTGGTTATGTGATGATAAGTAAACAATCTACATTCTCTGGTCATGCGATGATAAGTACACATTCTACAGTCTTTGGACATTTGATCATAAATGGTTAAGTTACATTCTTTGAACATTTGATGATAAGTGGACAATCTACATTCTTTGGACATTTCTTCTTCTTCTTCTTCTTCGTTCATCCGGAGTTTTTTTTTCGGATGTGATTGCGTTGTGCCTGTTTACAGCAGAGCTGCGTTCTTGCGCCGTTAGGCCGACACATCCGACTTCTGCGGGCATTTGTTGACCGGTTTAACCTTCCCGGGGGTTTCTTAGGACGTTTGACTCTCACTGTTGTGGTGTTATCCCCCATCCTAGCTGGCCCATATAGAACAGCCAAAGATCCTGGTCAGCCCTCAAGGGAAGGCAGGGGCAGACCATGGGCATTCCCCGCCATCCAAGGAGGCTTCCATACTTGCAGAGCCGATACATAGCGCTCTGATACTGGGCTCACCCAAGGAATCGTCACGTCCTGCACATGGCTGCTTAGCCTCACTTCCGTATATTGGGCCTTCCGTTCACCATAGGCTGTTCTTCCGGAAACCAGAAGTATGCAGTCTGCAGATGACATCCACACAGTGAGCTTTCGATTCGGACTTTCCATGTAATGGATTTGCTATCCAAGCAATATTCCATTTCGTGCCACTAGGACACTTTTCCACCTTTTTATGAAGCTCACACAGTGGGCTTTTGATTCGGACTTTCCACGTAATGGATTTGCTATCCAAGCAATATTCCATTTGGTGCCACTAGGACACTTTTCCACCTTTTATGAAGCCCACACAGCGAGCTTTCTATTTGGACTTTCCACATAATGGATTTGCTATCCAAGCAATATTCCATTTCATGCCTCTGGATCTTCATGCACCTTTAAATGTCAACCTGTATGTAGTTTAAGTAAGCTGCGGTCAACTTTAGCTTGTTGATATCTCCATAGAGCTTGTCCTCAAATGAAGCAGGTGTGGGCCAAAATATCTTTCTCTGTTCTGCATACGTTGGGCAATCCTGCAGCAAATGTTTTGCTGTCATTTTTCCAGTTCTACAATTACATTCATCGGTATCTCCTATCTTTAGTTTATTGAACAAGTGGTATTTCAGCCTGTTATGTCCGGTGCGGAGTCTGAAGATTGCTACTTGTTCTCTTCGGTCGAGTTTGTAATATGCATCATCCTTCTGATGGCCTGGATGCTCTGATTCCCATTTGGTTCTATAAGTGCTTTTTATCAACCTCTTTGCCTCATTATAGGTTATGTCTATGTCAGGCTGTGGTAGTCGTCCGCCCTCTTTTGCCAGTCTGTCAGCCTCTTCGTTTCCAGGTATACTGCAATGTGATGGGATCCACTGTATTACAACTTTTTTGGATTTCTGGCATAGACCATGGAGTGCTGCTCTTAGGTCAGTTAGTTCTGTGCTGTTATTGCTCTTCAGTATTGAGACAGCTGACTTTGCATCTGTGAAGATAGCTATTTGCTTCTCTTTATTTTCCTCCATCAGGAGCATTTCTGCTGCAGTTTTCAGAGCCTCTACCTCCGCTTTGAAGTTACTTGAAAATTTTCCAGTTGCCATTGAATGTGTTTTTTTCACTCCATTTTTTAAATTTAGGAGAATTCCTCCTCCTCCATTCTCTATTGAATTTTTGGCTGATCCATCTGTATATGCATGGGTCCAATTCCTGCTTGGGTAATGTTCTTTTATGTAGTTTAGGGTTATTTCTCTTCTTTCGGTTTCATGCTGAGTGTTCTTTTTCTCAATACCAGGAATGTTTTCTATCATCTCAGGCAGTTGCTGCTGTCTCCAAGCTGGGAACTTGTGTGCATTGTGTATGGGCTTGACTGTTGATATGTTAAGTATAGGATCTGCCCTAATCCTTCGTTTTGCAGTTTCTACAAAGTTGCTACGCTTCAGTCTTCCCTTTCCAAAACCATTAAATCTGCTGTACATAGGTTGGTCTGTCAATCTTCTAAATTTTTCTGCTTGTTGCTGGGCTCTGCTATCTCTTCTATCCTGCATTGGTTGTAAACAAGTGATCTTTTCTAGTTCATTAATAGGCGTTGTCTTCAGGCTTCCAGTTATGATTCGCATTCCTTGGTTTTGGACTCTACTTATTTTGTTAAAGTTTGACTTAGCTGCTGTTGCCCAAGCTGCAATGCCATATTCCAGTACTGGCCTCACCCGTCCAGTATATAACTTCTTGAGAACTTTCTCATCTGCTCCCCACGTTGTACCAGCAAGCTTTTTCATGATTGCCATTCTCTGCCTTGCTCTTGTTCGATTTTTCTCAACCTGTGTTTTCCATGTCAGGCGACGATCAAAGGTGACTCCTAGATAGTTTGGATTTTCTTCATGGCGCAATATTGTTCCATTCAATACCAGCTTAGGTTGCTGAGTTTTATTTGAGAGGGAGAACACTGTGCATGTTGTTTTCTCCTCACTTATCTTCACTAGCCATGATTTTGACCAGTCCTCTAGCGCTAATAAGGCTTGCTGTATTCTGCTGTTAGCTGTACTAATATATTCTTCAGATGTCCATATGGCTAGGTCATCTGCAAAGGAGGATGTGTGTACTCTGGCTGGAAACTTTTCTGTGATGTCATTTATATATGCTAGGAATAATGTTGGTGAAAGAACTCCTCCTTGGGGGACACCTTGCTCCAGCAGCATCATTTTGCTTGTTTGTCCTTGTACTTTTGTCCTGGCAGTTCTGTTCTCAAGGTAGTGGCTGATCCATTTATACATTTTTCCACAAACATGCATGTTTTGCAGTTTTACTTTCAGTCCTTCCTTCCATACTTTATCAAATGCTTTTTCTAAATCTATCCAGACTGCTAGTGTGTGCTTTTTCTCTTGGAAGGCATCCTCTATTTCCTGAGCTATATAGGTTATTTGATCTTCAGTGGATCTGTACTTTCTGAATCCTGCTTGGTGTGGTGTTAAGAGTTTGTTTTCTTCCAGATGCCATGTTAGCCTGCCATTGATAATGCGTTCCATTAATTGTCCTACACAGCTAAGTAGACTGATAGGTCGATAGCCATTTGGTTCTTCCAGGTCTTTTCCTTTCTTTGGGACTGGTATTAGTATAGCTTCCTTCCATGCCTGTGGGACTATTCCTCTCTTCCAGCTGTTATTTAGGACTGCTAGTAGTTTCTTCTTTGCCTTGGTGCCTAGTCCTATTAGCATTTCATTTGTGATTCCATCCTTTCCTGGTGATTTCTTCTTTTTAGGGTATTCATTGCCTGTTCCATTTCTTCCATTGTTAGATTTGCCATCATATATTCTGCTGCTGTCTCTGTATTTCTATGCTGTATCTGTTTGTCTTTGATTGCTTTCTTCTGTTCGGTTGTAATATCAATGTGATTTGCATTTGCATAGTGTTCCATTAGTGCATTTGCAGCCTTTTTTCCTGTAAGCAAGGCATTTCCTTGTTTAATTGTTATTTGTTTGTTTCTAGGTCCTTCATTGTTCATGGCTTTCACTAGTTTCCATAGTTTGTTTCCATCCCTGTCAAAATTCAGGTTTTCTGTTTTTTCCCTCCAACAATCTCTTGTTGTTTGATTTACTGTTCTTTTATATTTTGCTGAGATGGCTTTGAGAGAGATATTCGCTTCAATTGACTGTTCTCTCTCTGCTGTCTTCCTGGCATCTTCAACTTTGTCCTCCAAACTTTGTAGTTCTTCAGTCCAGTATGGTTTGTAATTTTTCCTCGCTCCTCTAGGAATGGACTCAGTGGCTGCCTGTATTATCGCTCTGTTTAGACTTTCCACCATTTGCTTTATGTTGCCATATCGTGTATTTGTGTTTTCACAATATTTGTCTGTTAGTATGGCAAATCTGTCCCAATCTGCTCGTTTGTAATTCCATCGGGGCAAAGGCTTTTGCTCCTGTGGAACATACTCCATATTCATTACAAGCTTGATTGGTCTGTGGTCACTACCTGCTAATTGGTCCAGCACATGGCGATCGATTTTGTGGAGGATGTCTCCTGTGCAGAAAGCTAGGTCTGGAGTAGAAGTGGTAAGCCATCTTCTGGAGTAGAAGCTCGGTGTGTCATCCGCTTTGTTGAGTAGATGGAGATTTGAGTCTATTTCCCAGTCCTCCAATTCATCTCCTCTTTTGTCAGTATCTGGGTATCCCCATCTTTCTGAACGGCTATTAAAGTCTCCGACAATAATGCAGTTTGTGTCAGTTATTTTCATGTTTGAGAGTGTAAGGTCCTTATCTGCTGGGCTATACAGATTGTAGATTCTTATTTTCACGTCCTTTATCATTATATCAACACCTATAATTTCCGTTTGGTTGTCAGAGATCACAGATACTTCGCTGCAAGGTATTGTATTTCGTGTAAGTATTAGAACTCCTCCTTTGTGTCCTTCGCGGTCGAAACGTGTGGCCTGATATCCTCTGACTGAGAATTTGTGATTGGCATTGAGGTGTGTCTCTTGAATGCATGCCACATCTATTCTATCTTTATGTAGACGCTGTGTTAGGGAGTCTTTCTTCTTGTAAACTCCTTCGGCATTCCACTGTAGTATGTTGAGTGTCCGGGGTATTTGGTCAATAGCTCTTAACCTACTCCTCTGTGCCTTGACTCCACAGCACAGGGGAAGGTGACCACCAGTAGTCATGGGTGGACCCCCTCGAGGCAGGGGGCCCGGCACTATCGCCGCCTGATGGGACTTCACGGGATTAGCACCATATCGATTAATTTTGATTTGTGACATCATGAATTAAGTTACGTTGCACTGCTTTGTCAAGCCTGTGGCTCAGTACATCCGATTTCGACAAGCATTTATTTGGGATGCTTTCCCTAGCCTTTGACTGTCCCCAGTCTACCTACAAGGCAGCAGGTTTTACGTTGCACTGCTTTGTCAAGCCTGTGGCTCAGTACATCCGATTTTGACAAGCATGTATTCGGGGTGCTTTCCCTAGCCTTTGACTGTCCCCAGTCTACCTACAAGGCAGCAGGTTTGTGTGTCTCTTCGTCTGGTCCCTCTCCCTTGACCTGTCCGACATGGGTGGCCCTACCAGTAGCTGTGCTACCGTCGGCATAGCTCTTGGGGTCATTGGGACGCACAAGCCCCTCTACCTCGTCACGGTGGACACACAGCAGAGGGGCTTTGGACATTTGATGATAAGTGGACAGTATACATTATTTAGACGTGTGTTTATAAGTGCCCAGCGGCCATGCAGGTGATCCTGGGGTGCACAAAGAACACACCAATTATATGCATGAGGAATATCCTGGTTGTACCAACAATGGCGGTCCTTCAAGCCAAATGGTACCTGAGAGTTGCTGCAGATAGGGATCACTGCCGGATCACCCCCTGTATGAAGCCACGAATATGGTCAATGGTCATAGACTAAGACGAGGTAGGTCCTGGATGGCACAGGCAGAAATATCTACACGTAAGGTGTGTGATCTAGAGACCATCAATCGTTAAAAAGAGTGGGTTGAAGTACCGAAAGACATGACAGACTGGCACAATGTATTAGTAACACTGGGTGGTGAGTGCAGAGAATGGGCAGCGGGCCGCATAAAGTTTGAGATGCATCACCTGATCCAGAGTAAGACACATCAAGGTGACATAGTGATCTATGCCGATGGGACAATGGTGAGAAATAGACGGAGTGGTTGGGGTTTCATTGACAAGGCTAATGGGCGAGTCTTGAAAAAGAAGTCTGGCATTTGAGACTACAACCTCCAGCATTAGAATTGGGCAGTAACAGCGGCACTCCGTTGGTTGGAGGTGGCCATTGCAGCGCACATTGTATTCATTACAGACTCAAGGAGTATGCTTAGTAAGGCGGAGAAAGAAATGTTTCGTGTGGAATTGCTCACCTCGCTTCAGAGGTCACGGATTGTGAGAATTTTAAGAATTTCTTTTTGTCCTGGCTATGCGGGAATGAACAGGCTGATAGGCTGGCAGGGAATGCACCTCTTGGTGGTAGATTACCTATGGACAAGGGAGATGTGGTCCTGCACCTGATTAAAGCAGCCGGCCATCTCCTTCAGGTCCACATCGCTCAAAGCCTTCATGTGGCTATACCTGACACCATCAGGCCCTGATGCCGTGTCTTTTGCCTTTTGCAAAATATGTTTAACATCTTCAAACAGTATGATGTCTTCGTAAAGCATATTCTCTATTGTGCCAGATAATTCCACTCTAACTGCATCCCTGGTATCCGCATCACTATGACTGGTCTGCTCTAAAAATCTCTGGAGAAACGCCTCCCCTTTCTCTTTGTCTGTTGTCACGCGTACACCATCCTCTTTATAAATTGTTCCCACTGTCATAGGCAGATCTTTTCTTTGCATTTGTCTGTACAGTTTCCAGAATTTATGCAGTGTTTTATCACCTCCAATCTCCTTCATAAAACATTCCCATTTTACTTTCTTGGCCTCTGCAGCACATCGCTTGAAATCCTATACCTTGTCTTTCTTGTCATTTTCCGCTATGTCCACTTCTTCTCGTGAGCTTAGGGGTGTCTGTCGCAATTTCCTTAGCTGCTTCACTGCAGCTCTCTTTGCTTTCCACGCATTGTCTACTTCTGGGGTCCACCATGGGGGCTGCAAAAAAGGAGTTTTAACAGTCCTGTTGCATGCCCCATGTCTGAGGCGTCCAAGAAGGCTGTCGCTCCACTCATACCGGAAGGTCTTGCGCGCTCTCCCAGCCTTGACTTTCCTGGACTTAGAGATCAGGACTGAGCATGGCATGTGATCACTCCCATGGTCATTCAAAACAGTCCACTTTACATCAAGGACTGATGACTGGGAGACAAGTGCCAAATCAATAGCAGTATCTGCATCGCCAGGCCTCATTGCCATTCTAGTCGGCCTACCATCATTTATGCAGACCACATCGGAGTCCACCATGGCATCCGCAAGTGCAATTCCTTGTCGATTTTCTCCACTACTGTCCCAATCTCTGTTTCTGGCATTGAAGTCTCCACATATGAGTAGCCTATCACCTGGTAAGTCCTCTAATTCCTTAAGCGTATGTGGGGGTATGTGGTGGGTGGGAGATGTGTGCAGGTGGGGTGGTTGTTGGTTTGGGGATGTGTATGGGTGTGGGATGTTTGGGTGGATGGGTGGGGAGTGTGTGTGTGGGTGAATGTGTGTGGGGTGTGGGTTGGGGGATGGGTGCGTGATGGGTGTGGGTGATGGATTTGGGGATGTGTGTGTGGGTAGGGGATATGTCTGGCTGGGTGGGTGTGTGTGTGGCTAGATGGAAGATGTATGTGTGTGTAGTGAGGGTGATTGTAGTTGGGGGATGTGTGGATGGGTAGGAGATGTCTGGGGAGATGTGTGTGTAGGTGAGGGATGTGTCTTTGGGGTGTGTGTGGGTGTGGTGTTGTGTGTGAGGGGAGCTGGGTGTGGATAAAGGATGTATGTGTGGGTGGGTGGGGTGTGATTGGGTGTGCAGGTGGGTGAAGGATGTGTGTGAGGGTGGGGGATGTGTGTTTAGATGGGTGGTTGGGGTGTGTGAGTGTGGGTGGGTAGATAGGAGATGTATGTTTTGATGAGTGGGTGAGGGATGTGTGGGTGTTAGTGGTTGAGGGATAAGTATGTGTGTCTAGGGATGTGTGAGGGGATGAGTGTATGGGTTGGGGATGTGTGTGTGTGGATGGGAGGTGTGTGTTTGTGAATGGGGGATGTGTTGGATGGTGGAAATGCGTGTGAGGGATGTGTGTATGGGCGGTGAGATTGTGCGTGGGTGGGGATGTGTGTGTTTATGGGTAGGGATGTGTGGTTAAGGGATGTGTGGCTGGGTGATGGGTGGGTTGAGGATGTGTGGTTGGGTAGAGGATGTGTGGGTGGGTGATTGTATATGAGTAAGGGTATGTGGTTAAGGGATGTTTGGTTGGGGATGGGGGGGGAGAGGATGTGTGGGTGGGTAGAGGTTATGTGAGTGGGTGAGTATGTGTAGGTTAGGAGATGGTGGGGGATGTTTGTAGGGGTGGGTTCGGGAACTGTGAGTGGGCTGGGGGAGATGGGAGATTATGTGGCTGGGTGCGGAATTTGTGTGTGAGTAGGTGCGGAATATGTGAGTTGACCGGGAGATGTGTGTGTGCATGGGGAATTTGTGGCTGAGGAATGTGTGTTTGGCTGGGTGTGTGGGTGGAGGAGGATATGTGGGTGAGTTATTGTTGGTGAGTAATGGGACGGGTAGAGGATATGTGAGTGGGTGGGGAGATGTGTGTAGGTGGGTGGATGTGTGTGGGTGGGGGATGTGTGGGTTGGGGAATGTATGTGTGCTTGGGGTGTGTGGTGGGTGAGAGGTGTTTGTGGGTGGGGATATGTGTAGGTGTAGGGATGTGGTGGATGGGTAGGGGCATGTATGTGTGTGAGTGGGTTATGTGTGTGGTTGGGTGGTGGAGTTGGAGTGAATGGGAGATGTGTGGGTGGGTGGTTGATGTGTCTCATAACATAATAATATGCATTGTTTATGTTTACAAAATTCATGTGACAATGTTTTTTTCCCTATGCACTGTTGATAAAAGAAAGATGAGTGATTGGAAGGGCCGAATGTAAGACGGGCCTGCGTGCCCAATTTGTTACCCTTTGAAAATAAAGCCTGTTCGTTCGTTCGTTAAGCCAGTCCCATTGTTCCTTTCTGACAAAACAGTCCACTGTGGCATTTACATTTATGATGTTCCAACTTAAGCCACCAATCTCCATTTGTATACCCTGGACCTCTCTTGCACTGTGATTCCACTGGCTCAAGTCAAGTGCCACATGCTTTACTCCTTTCTTCACCAGCAAACCTTGCCCATGTCTCTTCTGCCCAGTGGGGTTTATATAACTGACGTACCCACTTAAGAATATGTCGTCATCTGTCTTCTTGCATAAACTCATAATGACAACAGCCTTTATTTTTCTTTCCACATCGTTCTCTTATTTTTCTATACCTTTCTCCTCTCTCTCACACGATCGTTCGCTCTCTTGCATTTGAAAGTCCTCATTTGTCTTCCTGCCATAACATTATCCCAATAACTTTCTTTCTTTCTCTCTCTCCTCTATCTCTCTTCCTCCCCCTTCCTTTCTCACTTAAGAACACACCGTCAGCTGTCTGCCTGTCATAAAGTTATACCTATAAAAATCTGTCTCTCTCACACACACACTTAAGAACATGCGCTTGCCTGTCTGCCTGTCAGAAAGTTATCCATTTCTCTCTCTCTCTCTCTCTCTCTCTCTCTCTCTCTCTCTCTCTCTCTCTCTCTCTCTCTCTATCTCTCTCTCGTCATGACACATCTTGTTGATGAGAAATAATCTACATGGATTGGTAGAAAGAATGTATGTGCAGATAGAAGTGCAAACAAAAATATATGTGAAGCACAAAAGAAAACAAAACATTTTTTAAAGTCTGATTTTCAAATCCTTTATTATCACTATCAAATAACACGTTACTTTTAATTACATGAACAGCAAAAGCAAACAAAGAAAAATATAGAAAAATGTGTGTAATAACAATAATAAAGTATAATAATTGAATTTACCTAACACTTCTAGTGCACTAAAAACCCAGGAACATCTCACATCTAAACCTAGAATTCTGGCTTATTCTGTAGATAAAATAAAAACCAACAAAAATACTATTAGGCAAAGACAAGTCAAACATATCAACATGATGACCCAACAAGACAACACCAACACCCAGTCTTTCTACGTAAGACAGACAACACTTTTGTACTTGTGATGAATAGACACAAGATGCAACATCCTGACACTTATTCATTAGATTCACTAACATCACACATCACAAGCAAACACAACATCTCAGCACTGATTTGTCTAACATGGAGGATGTCTTAGAACAAACCCCCCAAACAGGACATCCTGATTGTGCTAGGAGACTTCAACGCAAAAATAGGTAGAGAGCAAACTAATAAAAAAGTTGCCGGTATGGAAAGCCTACATACAACTTCAAATGATAATGGATGGAGTGTCATCAACCTGGCAGAAGCCAAAGGACTGCAGATTACCAGTACCAGACTGCAAAGGAAGGATATACACAAACAAACTTGGAAATCAAACCCACAGCAGCCTGCTGACAATGCTATGGTTCAATCATACCCACAGCAGCCTGCTGACAGAAATGTCCTATCATAGTCATAAACTTCCAGAAATGTCTCAGCAGTCAGAAAGGTCCAATTATAAGGAAAAGTTATATCTCAAAATTGTGGCACAAAAGTTGTAAATATTGTCCGAAAACATGTACTTTGTGACTGTGGCGCCACTGAAATTCTGCTAAATAAGCGTTAAACACTGCACGACTAGTGCCACCTTGGTATCTTTGTTTCCTTTTTTACTTGCATCCACAACCCTTCAATTGTTTAGGTGTGAATGTCACTGTGTACAGGGTCAACAAAGTTATTGGCATGAACAACAACTGTATGATCGTAGATGCCATGGTTTAGTTGACCTACGTTGTTGTAGCCTCGCCAGGCATCGGTGACAATATTCGTTCCTGGTAAGATGTGATCACTTATAATGCGTTCCATTGTTGTCACATCTCGCCTTTCCACAACTTCCAACCAGCAACGACCACTACCCCGTTCAACCAGGCCATCTACCCATTGACCACGACGAAAGTGACCACGGTGCTACTTTCGGTGGAACAAGTAGCTCTCATCAACTTCAACGACCACTGTCTGTCCCTGAGCATCAAATCCTCCCAACAGTGGATTGTTACGCGGCAACCAGTTGTAACATTCTACCAGAAAATAGTTATTGTAGTTGACGATAGTGTCACGGCTTGTCAGGCGTTCGAAAAACATCACATGTTTCAACTTCACATCGAACAACCAGTAAAACATTATCATCACAACTTTTTCACTTGGGAGTTGGGAGTTGGCAAAGAATTAAATGACATTGACAACACCGCCACGAAAATCTGTCAAAACATTCGACCCCCGAAACTAATGACATCGGACGTTGGCAACGTTAACATTCTGCTGTGTTTCGTATTAATCTGTGTCTAGCAACCGGGGAAATCACTCCAATCACCCAATGAGGCCCTGTAAGGGAAACTGTTTACAAGTAAGAGTTATCATTCACTGCGGAACTATTTGGGACCGTCAATCGGAACAGTGCCTAATAACCTCTACAATACTAAGTCAATACTAAGTTAACTACCGAACAAGAAATATTTCAACATTTACGTTTCATGAATATGTTCTAGTATTTAATGTGCAGCTAAACGTTAGCATTTAAAATTACTCAACATTCCTTTTGCATTTCAAAATAAATATTTATGTACTGTGTGTTTCTGTTATCCATCTAAGTCTAAACATTGTTCCCGATATATTGTCCAGTGTAGCATATTTAACAAAAATCAAATAGAATCGTGAGATAGAAAGCGAACAAAGATGTGTTAGTACTAAACAAAACTACGTTCTTTTCAGTATGCATCCAACAAGGCAGAAAATGCAGACAAGAAAGTCCGGCTGCTGTGGAGGCGAACGTACAGACGTTGCCCTTCGAGAATTCGTAAGAGGGAAATCATTACCTAAAACAGACAAAGAAAATGGAGAAAGGTACACAATTACCCTAATATACTATTACTCTAAAGAACATATATAACGCCATGGAAATAATACAGGCTATCGATCAACAGCGACCACATTCAGATGGTTATTTACGAAATGGTATGAGTGCCGGACGTTCAGAAAGCAATGGCAAACAACTGAACGTAATCTTGGCAAGAAATCACAAGCAGCATACAAATGCTATAAAATAGGAGATTACTTGTTTTATGCCATTCCCAGAAGAACTACAATACTGGGACAACATCGAGGCAAGCCCCAGTCATGTCACCCGATTCCAAAATTTAGTTTACAATCGTAGCGTCTGAATCGGCCACGCATCAGATATTAAGCTGAAAGAACATAATGTGTATACGGGATGTGGTTCCTCTCTGTTGCCGGAGACGTAATCGCTTGTTTAACTATTCATACAATTAAAATATGTTTAATAATCAATATGCAACAGCAAGAGTTTTATTGCATTTTAAATACGTTTCCAGGTACATGTGTGGGATGTTGGATTGCCGAGACTCCTGTCTATTCCACTTTTCACGATTTACAGTGGGAGCATTTTGTGTGATATTCGCTGGCACGGGAATGGAGCATAATGGGGACGACCCGTTGCCGTAAAGTTGGAACCTCGACTAACTAACTAACTAACTATCCAACTAACTTGTATTTCTACCCTTATAATCTTGGAGCAGTTGAAGATTGTACCCAGGTATTTGTATGTTTCCGTTATTTTAATGGTCATATTATCTATTTGTATGTGGCCAGAGATTTTAGCCATTCCTTCTCTTGAAATTACCATATATTCTGTCTTATCTTGGTTGATAACCAGCCCCATCTGTTGAGCTTTTTCTTTTAAGTGAGTCAATATTCCCAATGTATTTTGTTCGTTTTCCCCTATAATAACTATATTATCTGCATAACCAAGTAGTCTGGATTTTCCTCCAATAGCACATTCCCCCTTTTCCTTCCTTACAACTTTCTCTAAAGCAAGATTAAAAAGGAGCAGCGATAGTGCATCACCCTGTTTCAAGCCAGATGTTATTTGGAAGGGGTCTGATTTCCTGCCTTTATATGTTACTATATTATAAGTATCTTCCATGCTTAGTCTGGGCATGTTGATTAACTTCCTTGGTATTCCAAATCCTGCATAGCATTCCATAGACTATCGTAAGCCTTTTTAAAATCCACAAAAATGTTACGGAGATCTCTTTTATATTCCCAATTTTTCTCGGCTATTTGTCGTAAGATAAATATCTGATCTATTGTTGATCTGTTTTGTCTAAAACCAGCCTGGTAGTCACCTAATATGTCTTATGAATATGGTTGTAGTCTATTTAGTAATACCGCGGATAGTACCTTATAGCTTGTGGACAGTAGTGATATTTCTCTATAATTTTCACATTGGAACTTGTCTCCTTTCTTAAAGATAGGTATCAATAATGACTCTTGTAGAAATCTACATCTAGCAGGAGGGACACATTCCTTGGTGAGGTTAATGTGGACTGAATGAAGATGTGGGGTGATCCTTTCCGGGATGATCGGGCTGGGCTCTTCAGCTGCTTGGTCTGAGTCTGCACACGCTAGAATATTCGACACACATTCTACACATTACACACACACACTTCTCACAACCATACTCTCTGTTTTAACAAATTATTTTTTTGTATTTATTTGTTAAGGCTAGAGTTGTGGATTATGTTGTGTTGGGGAAGAGTGAGAGGGGGCATGATCTAGGGGTGAGTGAGAGTAAGAAAGAGGTATCTACATTTCGTTTCATTGCCTTCAGTTCTTTAAAAACCTGTCTGGATTCGTTTTTCTGGTGATTAGTTTCCATATCTTTGATTATATTGCTCATATATTCTCGCTTCTGCTGCCGAACTATTTTTGTAGCCTCTTTACATTCAGTTCTATATTGCTCTTCATTTTGGATGTTGTTGATGGCATTTAACCATAACTGTCTGGCATTCTTTTTCCTAATGTCTGCTTCTTCACATTTTTGATTAAACCATCTATTCTTTCTATGCGTGGTTAACACACCGAGACATTCTTTTGCGGTAGTTTGAATTGTATACTTGATGTTCAACCAAGTTTGGTCAACGCTTTCCTCCAACGGGTTTTGTAGATTTTCAAGTTTACATTTTATTTCATCTGCACATTTCTCTTTGACTGTAATTTCTTGTAGTTTTTCTCTGTTATATGTTGGGTGTGACTTTTGTAGTTTAGTATAGATAGCTCTCTTAAGTTTTATTTTAAATTTTGCCCCAACGAGGAAGTGGTCGCTGTGGCACTCAGCTCCTCTATAACTTCTAACTTGTTGTATGTTTGATGCATTTTTGTTGTTAATTAAAATGTGATCTATTTGATTATAGGTTCTCTTGTCACATGATTTCCAAGTTTGTTTATGAATATCCTTTCTTTGCAGTCTGGTACTACTGATCTGCAGTCCTTTGGCTTCTGCCAGGTTGATGACTCTCCATTAATTATCATTTGAAGTTGTATGTAAGCTTCCGATACCGGCAACTTTTTTATGAGTTTGCTCTCTACCTATTTTTGCATTGAAGTCTCCCAGCAATCAGGATGTCCTTTTGGGGGTTTCTTCTATGACATCTTCCAGATCTGTATTAAAGTCTTCTTTAATATCATCTTCTTTCTCTTCAGTAGGTGCATGCACATTTAATCATCGTTATATTTTTCCATTTACCTTTATTCGTAATTTACTAATCCTGTCATTAACATCTTTAAAGTTTAGAACGTTCCCCCATAATTCGTTTTTGATGATAAATCCTGTTCCTAAAACATGTTTATTTTGGGTGTTTCCTCCATATATTACAATCATTCCATTTTGCTCTAAAGTACCCTCTCCTGGCCACCTTATTTCTTGAATTTATGTTATATCCATTTGATATTCAACCAACTCCAGAGTTAGTTCTTCGGCCGCTCCAGCTCGATAAAGTGTCCGTGCATTCCATGTTCCAAATCTCAAAAGTCCTTTAATGTTTCAAGGTCCAAATAAGTCAGTTCGAATTCGAGGCTTATGTATCTGTTTCGTAACAAAATAGTTTTTACTAAGGTGAGGATGTTAACCCCACGCTTTAACCCCCAATCTGGAGGACCAGGGTTTTTCTCTTTATCTGTTCTCTACCCTTTGACCTGCCCGGCTTGGGAGGCATTGTTGGTAGCTACGCTACCGCCGGCATAGCTCTCAGGGTCATTGAGAAACTCAAGTTCCCCCACCACGCCAAGATGGAAACACCATTGGGGGAGTTTCACAGTTAATAATAATAATAATAATAATAATAATAATAATAATAATAATAATAATAATAATAATAATAATAATAATAATAATCAACATCATCATCATCATCATCATCATCATCATAAAAATCTCGTGACAGATAGCTGAATGATTGTGATATATGTGTTTCGGTGAGTTTGCGGTTATCATTTTTAACGTACCAGTCAGCAGACTTCGTGAAATAGCAAGACTACAAACCTCTGCGAGCTGTTGTCCGGCTGGTCAGTCTGTGGTCATCGGTATATAACGGATGTTCGTCTTGTTTCCTCCAGGTAAGTTGTGTCAACACATCAATTACGTATTAACAGCGAGACCAAAAGCGTCTATAATCAACACAGGTGTGCAATTTTATCTAACTTTTATAAGCGCTTGTTCTTCACTTTAACTTGCATGAATCATGAAGTGAAAAAAAAAAATGAGAATGGCATCCCAGTCTTCGTGTACGACGGACTACATCTAGCTAGTTCTTTGCAGGACGTCGCTCTCATCAGAACTCGTAGAAAATGTTCTCGATCCTTCGCATATTCTCCGTTTCAAGCAATTACATGGCCAGTTTGTCATGAATGTTTAGTTTCCAGCATCGGTTGGTCTACCGATCCCAGCTGCTGTGCGACTCTTCTTTCGCCCTTATTTAATCGTAATTATTCTTAATCCCCCATTGGGGCATAGATTTTCAACCAACTCACCCCAAGTCACCCTATCCCAGCTTTCTCACCCAGCGCCGTGCGTGTCACCACCAATGTCATGTCCTGGTTTAAATTGTAAGCTCCAGGCATTTGTTCATTAAACTATATGGCAAATACTGCTGCAGGGCTGTCGGGTAATGAACAAATGAAACTACTTGACATTTCTCGCAACAAAAAGGTGGCTGTAAGGGATCTCCAGCCTGTTGACACGCTCTTGATTACCTTTCTCTTGCACCTTTCCCTCAAGGACAGTTTTCAGTAGGGATCTAGTTTAGTCATTGCCTCCATTTCCAGTCTGTGTAGATACGTTATTTATCATGACGTACAGAGCAGGATAATGGTTAGTATGTTCTCCGAGCATGGAGAGGGAAAGAAGAGAGTTCTGCAACAGTCACCAATGACATATCTTCATGCCTGGTGGAAAGTCTCTACACGAACCTCTCCAATAGATGGAAAGCATTCTCATGGTTCAAGTCACCTAAACGTTGATTTATCAGGCATAAGCGTTGACTGTCTTGACCAAGAGAATCACACACTTTTATGTAACTCTAAGCAGAGGTAGGAAAGCCAGTTATTAAATAAATTATAGGAGCTTTTATGAAGACTAAGTGGGGGTTGCAGCACCCAGGGAAGGAATAAGTGCAGTTAAAATAAGAGGGGCGAGACAAGGATATATATTATCACCAAGCCTTTTTAATGCTGATTGATAGAAAATGATTCCATCAGTTTGTAGATGATGTACTTTGAACAACAAAAGGCATGCTGACTACAGACAGAAGTGCTCCACAATTTTCTCACTTATGAAACATCCATATTCTCAATAGTAATGTAGAATGTAATCCAAGCGCTCGCATCACTCGCCCAGTGCCAACTGGTCTATGAAAATATGGATCTAGCACCATATGTCTGATACAACTTCAGGCATGTAAAAGGATCCTTTACTTTTTCCTACCTGTTGTTGAGGTAGCAATGAGGCATAGCAGCTGAATGGGTTCACATTCACACCAAGACAGGCTTGGAAAATTGACCTGACCGCCCAGGTTGAGCCATCCTGAAATGGATACCAAGAAATATGTTTGAAAGGAGGCGTCTGGAATGGTATTAACCACATCAGCCCTGGAGTGACGATTGGTCTATATAAACATGGGTCCTACACCATTTGTCCGATGTTTTACAGCATGTCAAGTGGTCCTTTACAGGGTCACTTTTACTTGGTGTTGAACCTAAATGCTTCGTAAATGTTGACACAGCTCTTTGGTCTTTCATTGCTTTAAACATTATGTTACAATATTAGTAATCCTTCGCCCTATTCCCTTATATTAATGCATATTTTTCGTGTATTTCTGTTTTTATTTTAGCAATACTAAATGCACGGCTGTCCATTAAGACCTGGAGTATCTTCAGGAAGAATGAAACCATAGGGTGCCTTTTCTACCTGGCAAGTCTCATTAGCTGGACGTCGGATGGATACGGTGGAGCAAAGAATAGTAACACTGTTGCCTACCATGCATGTCGTAAGAGGCGACTAAGAAGGCTATGGTTCCGTCGCCCTGCTACTGAGTGAGTGCGTGGTGCGACACTGTGAGCTGTGAATTTCACGTGGAATTCTTTTGTATCTGTCCGCAATTGTTTTTCGCGAGAACTGCATGTTCGGAACGATGACGGCCGGCTGTTGCTGGATTGACTGGTTTGCCTTTTCGGTTCACGAGTACATTTTTCAGGAGACTCCTGGGAGTTGTTGCAGTAGCTATGGAGTTCGTGCTTTGTGCGGCGCTTTCGGTGGGTCGCTCTGCAGAAAGAGACTGAGCCATATGGGATAAAACCCCATTCAATGTAGTCTTTCTGGTGACTGCCGTTTTCATCGACGAAAAGGACTTTTCGTGGAGAACTTTTCTGTTGGCATTCTGGCGGCGGCATTATGCACGGTGTACCTATGCGGACTGTCGGCTTGCCGACACTCCTGTCTATTCTATTGTTCACATATTCAGTGAGGAGCATTTTGTGATATTCACTGGCACAGGAACGGAGCAATATGAGGACGACCCGTTGCATGAAGTGGAACCGCGACTAACTAACTCCTCCTAAGACGATCCCCCCACTCCCCACTCCTCCTAAGACGTTATATCCACTTTCCACGCCTCCTAAGATGATTTATCCATCACTGCCATGAAAATCACCCTGGAGTTGCAATCAGATGTTAAAAATACCAAAGACAGTTTGATTCGCAACTACAAGTTGTTTACGACGGAGGAGTCGGTGAGATAAATCAATACGGGTATCTTTGAAAATCCCCGCAAGCCGGGAAATTGAAGGTTGTTATTGTGAACCGAACTGGGACAATGCAGGAACTCGCTCCCTTGTTTTGGATGATGAAACAAGGGGGACCATTTTTGCATTGATTAAGGAGGGGAGCTAAGAGAAGATTGTTGAAATAGTTAGTGCCCCTGAAACCATCGGTTGTGTTTTGTTTGGGGCGTTGAAACAGGAGAAGTCAACTCTTGCATTGATTAATCAAGGGGGGATAAGAACCTTGCTGAAATGGTTAGTGCCCCTAGACCAATCTGATGTTTTGATATCAAAGGAACACGTCACTGGTATAACACCATGCTCGTGACAAAAACATGATTTGTTTATAGCCAGTGTAGCTCCTACAGTTGAAGGAGGCAGAAGTGATAGCTGGCTTGATCCGTGTTGAATAGAATCGCATGTGTTCGGTTTAGCTTAACATGCGTCTTTTATGGCAAATTGTGTATTCGATTCTGAGATTGAGTCAGAATGGCATAAGGTATTTTAAGGATCGCATCTAGCTATAAATAATGTGGAATAGCTTAGAAATATAGTTAGAACTATATCATAGTGTTATTGCATTGTGGTTAGGTAGTCAAGGAATATCAGCAACAATAGGTAGTCACATTGTTAAGATTAGTGTAAGAAGGCAGGTGGCTCCGCTGATGGGGAATAGTGAAATGGGATGATATTTGGGGAGATTGGGGATGGGGATAATGTCGAATGGTGGGATCCTCCAGTGAGGTCTGCTGGGGGTCTACACTTTACATTTTGCTCTGTCCTGGTCTTAACCCACCACAGACCGGAGTGAAGAGCTCCTCTGCCCATGACAGATTTGGTTCACTGTCATGTATCTGAGTGAGGATGTCGGCCTACCCCCATCTAATGGAGGTCAGGGACAGGTGCTCTCACCAAGTGTATTGTCTCTTTTACATGTTCCCTTACGTCACTCAAGTCAATGAGAATGGAGACCTTAGTGCAGGCAGTTATTCAGCAACTTGTGAACTGGGCCCATGATGAAAGGGGTTTAAAGGAACAATCGTGAGAGTATTTATTAAACGTCACACGTTAGCAGAATACTGAAGATTGTTTTCTCCGCATCATTTTGGAGAAGGAACAAACGTGAGATTAATGTTTCGAACATCACATCTGAACAAAACAATAGAGTTGTTTTTTTTTTTGGTACACCACATGGGAAAAGTCCAGTGGGTATTATGTTCTCACACGACGGGTAAAAAAACTATTAGATACTGTTTTCCACATCACATGGGAATAGAACAGTATAAACTGATTAGGCAGTTATTATAACAGCGGTCTTGTGAACAATAGAAACTTTAGACAGGAATTACATTTATTTCAAGGAACAGTATTTTCGTGTCCTCACTAGACAAGGATGTTATAAGTCTCAGAACAATAGGGCCATATAATAACGGTGTGTGATCCAGGCTGGATCAGTGTTAAACTGTGACTAGGTATATGAGTAATCAAGCAGCGACCGGTAGAAATCTACATCTAGCAGGAGGAACACATTCCTTGGTGAGGTTAATGTGGACTGAATGAAGATGTGGGGTGATCCTTTCCGGGATGATCGGGTTGGGCTCTTCAGCTGCTTGGTCTGAGTCTGCACACGCTATAATATTCGACACACATTCTACACATCACACACACACACACACACACTTCTCACACCCATACTCTCTGTTTTAATAAATTATTTTTTTGTATTTATTTGTTAAGGCTAGAGTTGTGGATTATATTGTGTTGGGGAAGAGTGAGAGGGGGCATGATCTAGGGGTGAGTGTGAGTAAGAAAGAGGTATCTACAAACTGATGGAGTTGGTGGACGGAGTCTGTTGGTTTCTCTAGGACAATAATATTGGGTTAATAAAAATGTGGGTTTTGATTCCCCTCACTCCAGGGACGACACTTAAGTAAGAAAGGATAACTTACGACATTTATTGGGGGCTCGTCCGGGATCTTTGGACCGTGGGATTTCCCGTAACCGTGATCTCTTGGAAGCGGGATCTTTTGACAGCGGGATCTCCTGTCAACAGGGTCTTTTGACACGGGATCTTTACTTAGAGGACGGTGATATTGTTAGAGAGAGAATCCAGCTAGAGTGAATGTGGTTAGGGGATAAGACACATATCGTACCTGTTCACACTTTACACGTCTGCATAAATCTCTAGTCCTGATTCTGCTCTTGTCACTGAGTGATTGTGTTGTGTTGTGCGGTGTGTTATTACAATAAATATATAGATTAACTGTAATTGTACATTGTTGATATATTTGTCGTAGAGATAATCTATACTCTATCGGCTGAATTACCTCTCTGAAAAATGGCCACTCCTAAACTAACCACGGCAAAACTAAGAGCACGGGGGGAAGAAATGGGCTTGTCAGGTTCTGCCCAAACAGATTATATACAGGAGGTGGAGAGGGAATATCGTCAAGCAGAAAGGGAAGATCGAAAGGCCGAGATGGAATTGAGAAAGATGGAGTTAGAAACTAAAAGGATTGCGGCTGTGCAAGCCACTAGAAGGTTGGAATTGGAAGCAGAACAAGCTGCTAAGAAATTGGAAGCTGAGCAAGCTTCTAAGAAATTTGAAGCTGAGCAGGCAGCTAAGAAATTTGAAGCTGAGCAAGCAGCTAAGAAATTGGAAGGTCAACAGGCTGCTAAGAGATTGGAAGCTGAACAAGAAGCTCAGAAAAGGGAGCACGAGTACCGGATGCGGGAACTCGAGCTTAAGAGGCAATCTAGTTGGGAAACTTAGGGAGTAGTGGGAGGTTCCTCTCTCCCTGGTTCAACACCAGTAGGTGGGCATAGCTACCATGCTATGAAGTTCCCTCCAGCAATCTACGAGGAGGACAAGGAGAAGATTGACCAGTACCTTCAACGCCTCGAGGCCATGTCTGTTGCCATGAATCTGGGCCGTGACAAATGGTGTATTAAGCTATCCCAAGGATTACGCGGGACCGGCTACGAGGTTTATTCTCGCCTGCCACCAGGACATGAGAAAAATTATGACGAATTGAAGACTGCTCTGCTGAAACGATTCGAGGTTACGGCACATACCTACCGGAAAAAATTTCGAGCAGCGAAACGAGAACCGCGGGAGTTGTTTGCCCCCTACAGTTGGCGTCTAAAATCTTATCTCCATAAGTGGGTGGATTTGGCTGGGTTCGCCCATGACTATGAGAGTCTGGAAGAGCTCATGGTGGTCGACCAGCTGAAGAAGCAAATGTCGAAACCTCTCAGGACATTCCTGGTAGAACAAGGAGCGAAACGTATTGACCTCTTGACAAAACTGGCTGAACGGTTCGTCGAGGTACATGGGGAGGCAGGGGAAAACTTTTCCATCAACACCAAAAGTCAGGAGAAACATGACAAGAAGAAAGCCAAACACTCAGGAACCAAAAAGGGGGAACCTTATGTACAAAAATCAGAGGATAGTTCAGAGAAGACGAAGGAGGGAAGCAAGAGCACTTCAAGCTCTACACCAAACGACCGTGGTCGGAGAAGTGGTGTTCAATTTCTATGTCACCCTCTCACAATACGAGGGATTGCAAATCGAACGCTAAGATCCCTCACTTCGCCACAAGGAGAGCTCACTCAAGTCCAGCACTAGAAAATCAAGGACAGGGAAATGGTGCAACCAATGCAAGTCAAACACGCACAAGGCTATTGACTGCAGGGGAAAGTCAGGAGATTCTCAATTCGTCGTGTGTCCAGTGGAACCTAAGGTGGAGCCCACTGAACAGGTCGAGGCCGAGGAAGAGACTCCAGACCAGGAAAAACCACCTGTAGTGGAATTGGTAGAGGTTAACGGTCGTCAAGTGGAGTGTTTGTACGACACAGGACTGGACGGGGAGGCCGTGATTTCTGCGGATCTGGTACATCCAGAACAATTCACAGGTGAGACCATGGAGATACAGCCTGCACAGAAGAGCGCTGTGGACATGAAGTTGCCCATTGCTAACGTGTAGATTCGGTCAAGATATGTCACCGGCACAATTTAGGCTGCTGTATTGACCGATCCCATTTTTCCCGTCATCCTCGGTTGCCGGTATGTCTTTCTGGGAATTCCCAGGGAGCCAATCCATATGGGAGCAATACAGACTCGCTCTCAGACGAGAACGGAAGAGGCAGAAGCAATTGTGACTAACCCAATACCGGGGGAGCTCAGAACTGCCCAGGGTGAGGATGCTACTTTACGTCCTTCCTTCAAAAAGCTGCAGAGAAGTGCTGATCCACCAGGACGTGGGCAGTACTACATGAAGAATAGGATACTCTACAGGAGAGCAGGAAGGGGAGACAGCCTATACGGTCAGTTGGTCGTCCCGAAAGCTCACCGGTCCCAGATTCTTCATATGGGACATACCATCTTCTTTAGTGGACACATGGGTATTGCCGCCACCATGCAGCGAATTTCCTGCCATTACTATTGGCCGGGAATGACAGAGGATGTGCGTCGGTATGTGAAGTCATGCCCTGAGTGCCAGAGGGTGGAACCGAAACACTGGACAGCCCCGGTGGTCTTGGGTGAGATGCCCATCATGAACTCTCCTTTCGAGAGGGTAGCCATCGATATTGTGGGTCCACTTCCTAGGACGAGGAAGAGGAACATGTATATTCTCACAATGGTGGATGCTGTACAATGTGGGGTGAAGCCATACCGTTGACCACGATTGACTCGAAACGAGTGGCGGACGCACTGATGGAGGCCTTTACACGATTAGGCTTTCCTGATCAAATACTGACGGACAATGGTTCCCAGTTTTGTGGAAAATTAATGGAGGAGGTATTTAGGGTGTTCAACTCTAACCATATCCATACCAGCCCTTACCACCCTCAAGCCAATGGACATGTAGAGCGTTTCAACGGCACGTTGATGACAATGCTCAGGAAACTGGCACAGGAAAAACCTGATAGGTGGGATGAATATATCCCAGCAGCTCTCTTTGGCTATCGGGAAGTTCCTCATGGCTCAACGGGACTACCACCCGCTACGTTGCTGTTTGATCGTCCAATCAAAGGACCGTTGGAAGCCATGTTGAGGAGTTGGACTGAAGAGGGGACGTCAGAAGAAGTGATCTCTTCTTACACATATGTGAAGGAACTGAAAGAAAAACTTCACAAGGGATGGACTCTGGCAAATCAAAACTTGAAAAAGGCCAGAAAAAGACATGCGACTTACTACAACCGTAGGTCTAAAGACAGATCTCTAGAGGTGGGAGACAAAGTCTTGCTGCTACTCCCAACGGGAAACAACAAACTGGAGATAGGTTGGCAAGGACCATTTCCCGTGGAAAGGGTGATATCCAGAACCAACTATCAGATCCGGATCCGGGGAAAGTCGAAGATTTTCCATATCAATCTCCTGCGGAAATACGATGAGAGACCCGGAAACAAAGCAGCTCACCTCATGGCAATGGCAGTCGCAGTGGAGACTGAAGTGGAAACCAACGAGGGCAGGGAATATCCCGTGGTACATCAGGAAACCTATAGGGATGTGCAAGTGAACCCTGATCTGACTTCCCAGGAGAGGGAAAGGATAATCCAGGTTCTCGGGTCTCATCAGGAGATACTGACTGATAAACCAGGACGAACGAGGTTGGTGGAGTTCGAGATGACTTTGTCCGCTCAAGAACCTGTTCGCCAAAAGGTTTACCCAGTGCCATTCTCTAAAGAAAAGACCCTGGAGGAGAAAAAATCAGAAATGCACCAAGGCCAAAATCGAAGAAGGATGTGAGATCCTTTCTCTCGTTATGTGGGTTTTACAAAAAATTCATCCCACATTTTGCTGAAATGGGAGCTCCATTGACGGAAACCTTGAAAAACTGATTCCAGGACCAAATCATTTGGACACCAGAATGTGAGACTGCCTATAGTCAGTTAAAGGAAGCCTTGATCAGCAAATCTGTGTTACAGCTCCCTGACCTTTCCAAACCATTTGTGTTGAGAACGATGCGAGTGGGATTAGGATTGGGGCAGCTTTGTTACAGGAAGGAAAAGACGATGCTTCGGGTTTGAAACCTGTGGCATACGCAAGCAAGAAACTTCTCCAGGCTGAGAGGAATTATTCGACCGTCGAGAGAGAGTGCTTGTCTCTCGTATGGGCCGTGCAAAAATTCCAGCCCTATTTGTATGGAGTTAAGTTTCGGGTCCAGTCGGATCATCAGCCCCTGATGTTCCTGGCTACTTCTTAGAAGCTCAACGCCCGTTTGATGCGGTGGTCGTTGTTACTTCAACCCTACAATTTCACAGTGGAGTACATTCCTGGGAAGGAAAATGTTGGAGCGGACTTCTTGTCAAGACACCCAGCTCCTGAAGAAGAGGAATGAATCATCTGGATTGAACTCACAGTGGAGAAGAGTGAGATGGACTACTCTCTTAATTGTCATGAAAATCACTGTGGAGTTGCAATCAGATGTTAAAAATACCAAAGACAATTTGATTCGCAACTACAAGTTGTTTACGACGAAGGAGTCGGCGAGATCAATCAATACGGGCATCTTTGAAAATCCCCGCAAGCCGGGAAATTGAAAGCTTGTTATTGTGAACCGAATTGGGACAATGCAGGAACTCGCTCCCTTGTTTTGGAAGATGAAACAAGGGGGACCATTTTTGCATTGATTAAGGAGGGGAGCTAAGAGAAGATTGTTGAAATAGTTAGTGCCCCTGAAACCATCGGTTGTGTTTTGTTTGGGGTGTTGAAACAGGAGAAGTAAACTCTTGCATTGATTAATCCAGGGGGGATAAGAACCTTGCTAAAATGGTTAGTGCCCCTGGACCAATCTGATGTTTTGACATTAAAGGAACGTCACTGGTATAACTCCAGGCTCGTGACAAAAACATGATTTGTTTATAGCCAGTGTAGCTCCGACAGTTGAAGGAGGCAGAAGTGATAGCTGGCTTGATCCGTGTTGAATAGAATCGCATGTGTTCGGTTTTGCTTAACATGTGTCTTTTATGGCAAATTGTGTATTCGATTCAGAGATTGAGTCAGAATGGCATAAGGTATTTTAAGGATCGCATCTAGCTATAAATAATGTGGAATAGCTTAGAAATATAGTTAGAACTATATCATAGTGTTGTTGCATTGTGGTTAGGTAGTCAAGGAATATCAGCAACAATAGGTAGTCACATTGTTAAGATTAACTAGTGTAAGAAGGCAGGTGGCTCCGCTAATGGCGAATAGTGAAATGGGATGATATTTGGGGAGATTGGGGATGGGAATAATGTCCAATGGTGGGATCCTCCAGTGAGGTCTGCTGGGGGTCTACACTTTACATTTTGCTCTGTCCTGGTCTTAACCCACCGCAGATCGGAGTGAAGAGCTCCTCTGCCCATGACAGAGTGTGTTCACTGTCATGTATCTGAGTGAGGATGTCGCCCTACCCCCATCTAAGGGAGGTCAGGGACAGGTGCTCTCACCAAGTGTATTGTTGTCTCTTTTACAGGTTCCCTTAGGTCAGTCAAGTCAATGAGAATGGAGACCTTAGTGCAGGCAGTTATTCAGCAGCTTGTGCATTGGGCCCATGATGAAAGGGATTTAAAGGAACAATCGTGAGAGTATTTATTAAACGTCACACGTTAGCAGAATACTAGAGTTTGTTTTCTCCGCATCATTTTGGAGAAGGAACAAACGTGAGATTAATGTTTCGAACATCACATGTGAACAAAACAATAGAGTTTTTTTTTTTTTTGTACACCACATGGGAAAAGTCCAGTGGGTATTATGTTCTCACACGACGGGTAAAAGACAAATAGATACTGTTTTCCACATCACATGGGAATAGAACAGTATAAACTGATTAAGCAGTTATTATAACAGCGGTCTTGTGAACAATAGAAACTTTAGACAGGAATTACATTTATTTCAAGGAACAGTATTTTCGTGTCCTCACTAGACAAGGATGTTATAAGTCTCAGAACAATAGGGCCATATAATAACGGTGTGTGATCCAGGCCGAATCAGTGTTAAACTGTGACTAGGTATATGAGTGATCAAGCAGCGACCGATAGAAATCTACATCTAGCAGGAGGGACACATTCCTTGGTGAGGTTAATGTGGACTGAATGAAGATGTGGGGTGATCCTTTCCGGGATGATCGGGCTGGGCTCTTCAGCTGCTTGGTCTGAGTCTGCACACGCTAGAATATTTGACACACATTCTACACATTACACACACACACTTCTCACAACCATACTCTCTGTTTTAACAAATTATTTTTTTGTATTTATTTGTTAAGGCTAGAGTTGTGGATTATGTTGTGTTGGGGAAGAGTGAGAGGGGGCATGATCTAGGGGTGAGTGAGAGTAAGAAAGAGGTATCTACATTTTGATGGAGTTGGTGGACGGAGTCTGGTGATTTCTCTAGGACAATAATATTGGGTTAATAAAAATGTGGGTGTTGATTCCCCTCACTCCAGGGACGACACCTAAGTAAGAAAGGATAACTTACGACAATCACCAACACTACTGGCTTGCAGTTCCATGGACACTTCCTTCATATCAGATAGCAAGCAGGTACATTTAGTTCAAACGCAGCATATCAGATGGTTTGACCATGTAAACAAGATTATCACATGACATCACCCCACAAAGAAATGGCTTAATCACACTGACACAAAGAAATTGGAGATCTCTTCCTCTTTTGCCGTCAAACGTTCTGAGGAGGCATAGTTGATGTTCCAGCGTTCAAAGAGTGGTACTTGATTGTGTCATTATGTGTGGTTGTACTGTGCCTTTGATGTCACCAATCGATTTTGTTCTCTGGCATCTCAGCTACTGCCTGTGATTATGGAAACAATCAGCACCTACGTTTTGCACTCAACATTAACATTCAAATCCCACGAGACTGTTTCGAACAATTAAAAAGGGTTCCTTTATGTGACAAAGAGGAAGACGCAAGGAGAGGATGATTTGCAAAATAGAAGCAATCTATAGATATTGAACATCCTCTGCCACGTGTGACAGGGCGAAGTGTAAGTAGTTCGGGACGTTGATTTCAGGTAGCATTTGCAGTAGACTCTTTCTTTGACCTTGACCACGATGGATTGAGGTCACTCATTCTTGGTCTTGAAGCGGGCGGGTAAGGGGCGAAAAGTATGTCACATCTAAGGGCGATAATTCTGTGAAAATCTTATGCTTCTAAGGGCAGATAACTATTGAGTGGGTGCATAATATTTTAAATAATTATAAAATACAATATACATAAAAATAAAACAATAAAAAACGACCAGGCGAGGGATCGGGGCGTGGATGTGGGGTGCGGGGTTGTGCATCGTGTTGTGGTATTAGTGGCTTAAACACTATCATCATATGGGTTACAAATCAATCAATCATTTGCCATGCCGGAAAGCGTGGGCAGTCATGACTAGCCATTTCACTCGATCACCAGAGTCGTGGATCAGCTCAGTGTTCCTGTCTCGTCCATGCCATGTGGCCAAGACATCCAGGTATTTTCCTCTCGGTCTTCTTCTTGGTCTGTTCCCTTCGATCTTGCCAGTTGTCACTAAGTTCTCCAATCCATTTCTTCTCATACCATGTCCAAAAAATTTTGACTGTCTACTCTAATTTCTCTAATCAATTTACGATTTTCATTTACCTACTGTAGTACTTGGTCATTAGTTTTTCTGTCTCTCCATGGTATTCTTTGCATTTTCCACACAAAAACACTTCTGTAGCCTGGTTTCTAACCAATGTTACAAATGAAAACAAAACATTAAAATGTAAAGATGGCCGATATTATTGGTTGTTTTGGGTACGGTTTAGTGAATTTCGTTGGTAAGGAGTGGTCGAATGGCGGGGTAGGTAGATATATGCTTCCCAACACTATCATCATATGGTTTCAGAGCTTCAAATTAAAACTTTAAAAAAGTAAAGATGGTCGGTATTATCAGTTTTAGTGGGTACGGCTTAGTGAAAATCGTTGGTAAGGGGTGGGTGAGTGGTGGAGTAGGTAGATAAGTGCTTCCCAACACTATAATTATATGGCTTCAGAGCTTCAAATGAAATGTTTAAAAAAGTAAAAATGGCCAATATTATTGATTGTAGCTGGTGTGGTTCAGTGAAATTCGTTAGTAAGAGGTGGGTGAGTAGGGTAGGAGCTAGATAAATGCTTCTGAACACTATCATCATTCGGTTTCAGAGCTTCTAATGAAAACCTCAAAAAAGGTAAAGATGGTTGGTATTATAGGTTGTAGTGTGTATGGCTCAGTGAAATTCGTTGGTAAGGGGTGGATGAGTGACAGTGTAGCTAGATTAGTGCATCCGAACACTATCGTCATACTGTATGAGAGCTTCAATTGAAAACCTTAAAAAGTAAAGATGGCCGGCATTATCGACTGTAGTGTGTATGGCTAAGTGAAATTCGCTGGTACGGGGTGGGTGAGAGGCGGAGTAGCTGGATAATTGCTTCAGAACACTATCATTATATGGTTACAGAGCTTCAATTGAAAATTTTAAAAAGTAAAAATGGTTTGTATTATCGGTTTTAGTGGGTATGGCTTAGTGAATTTCGTTGGTAAGGGGTGTATGAGTGGCGGGGTAGCTAGATAAGCGCGTCCAAACACTATCATCATTAGTTTTCAGCATGGTAAAAGTAAAGAAGTAAAGATTAAAAATATGTGTGCACATTTGTGTATGAGAGAGCGAATATGCCCGGTGTCTGGCCGTCTGTGGCTGATCTTTTCACACAAGGCTAAGTGCTAATCTAACGGCCGGCATTGAATCTATCTGGCAAGGTCTAGGGCAGTGGTTCTCAACCTTTTTTATCCCGTACCCCTTTAACCATTTTTTTTTAGATCGTCATTCCCCCCTTTCGTATTTCCTACCTAACAATTGCCCCTCACGCCTCTACACAGTATACGTAATATTGGAAGCACATACTAAAAAAAAGTCTAGCTGTCCACATAAAACGTGATTTAAGGGTCTATTTACTTTATAAAATGAAATCTAGAAGGATGAGACGTTCAGAACCGTAAAGTATGAAGAAGAAGAAAGATAAAGTAAACGGTTCTTGTATCAACGCGATCTTGAAATAATCTTCACCCCCCCCCCCCTCTCTGGAAACCCCAAATTTCCCCCTGGTGGAAAATTCCACACCAGTTGAGAATCACTGGACTAGGGGATAGGAAACTTTGTTAACCAGAGGCGAAAACATATTTGATAAGTAACGAAATATCGTGTTCAAACTAAAAATGTAGGAAAATTGGTTACCAACAAGGGAAACAAATATTGATCAAATTAGAACATGTGTTTGTCAAATGAACAATATCTCATCCAAACTTACAAAAAGTAGGAAAATTACTTAGTAATATGTGAAAAATATATGCAACGTAAAGAAATATCCCATTCAGACTTACAAAAAGTAGGAAAATGTGTTAACCAAACGGGAAAAAATATTACTCAAACTTATAAATATGTCATCCAAACTGATGAAACGTGGGAGATTTTGTTAACCAAAGGTGAACAAATATTGTTCAAACAAAGAAATAGCGAGGCCAAACTTATAAAAAGTAGGAGCATTTGTTAACCAAAGGGAAAAAATCTTGGTCAAGTAGGAAAATTTGTTAGCCAAATGGTTGAAATATTTATAAGTTTGGTTGAAATCCAGCCAAAATTTTTTCTCATTTGGGTAGCACAGTTTCCAACTGTTCATAAGTTTGGCTGACATATTTATAAGTTTGGTTGTAATTTGGCGAAGCTTTTTCACTTTGGTTAACAAATTGTCCTACTTTTTATACGTTTCGTTGAGATAATTATAAGTTTAGATGAACTTTGGCCAAAATTTTCACCTTAGGTTAACAAAGTTTCCTACTTTTCATAAGTTTGGGTGCGATATTTTTGGTTGACCTTTGGCCAACATGGTTCAACTTTGGTTAATAAATTTCCTTACTTTTAAGTTTGGGTGAGGTATTTCTCTCTGTCGTCGATACTTTTTTACGCTTGGTTAACAACGTTTCCTACTTTTCATATATTTGACATTGTTATTTATACGTTTGGTTGACATATTTCTGTAATATGACAATATTGTTATTACTTTGGTGAACGTATTTTACTACTTCGGTTGACATGTTTCTTAGTTAGATAAATATTGTTCTCCTTCGGCTAACTAAATTTTCCAATATTTTATAAGTTTGTTCGGGATCTTTATGTATTAGACAAACATGTTTTCCTCCTTTTTATGAGTTTGGTTGAGATATTTCTGTATTTGTGTGAACTTTTTCCCATTTGGCTGACAAAATTTTCCTATTTTTATAAGTTTAGTTGAAATATTTCTCTCTTTGGGGGACATTATTTTCACATTTGGTTTACGAAGTATACTACTTTTCATAAGTTTGAACGATGTATTCCGTTACTTGGTCAATATTTTTCCCATTTGTCTAAAAAAATTTCCTACTTGACCAAGATTTTCCGCCTTTGGTTAACAAATGCTCATACTTTTTATAAGTTTGGCCTCGCTATTTCTTTGTTTGAACAATATTTTTTCAACTTTCATTAACAAAATCTCCCACGTTTCATAAATTGGGATGAGATATTTATAAGTTTGAGTAAAAAAATTTTCCCGTTTGGTTAACACATTTATCTACTTTTTTGTAAGTTTTGATGGGATATTTCATTACGTTGCCTATATTTTATCACATGTGGTTAACACATTTTCCTACTTTTTGTAAGTCTGGATGAGATATTTCCCATTTGACAAACAACTTTTCCTATTTGATCAATATTTTTTTCCCAATTTGGTAACCAATGTTTCTACATTTTAAAATTTGTACACGACAGTTCTTCACTTAGCAACTATTCTTTTTACGTTAGTTAACAAAGTTCCCTATCCCCTAGATCTTGCCAGAAAGATTCTTCGCCAGCGGTTACATTAGCACTTAACCATGTGTGAAAAGATCAGGGTGACCACACACAGCCACCGGCGGCGAGTCACCAGACATATTCACTCTCTCACACACAAACACACACGCACACCTATTTTTAATCTTTACTTTTTTTGCTATTATTATGCATATGATGATAGTGTTCGGCCACGCTTATCTAGCTATCGCGCCACTCACCCACCCCTGACAAACGAATTTCTCTCAAGCATACCCACAAAATCCGATAATACCATCCATTTTTACTTTTTAAAGTTTTCATTTGAAGCTCTGAAACCATATAATGATAGTGTTCTGAAGCAGTTATCTAGCCACTTCGTCACTCACCCAACCCTTACTAGCGAATTTCACTAGGCCATACTCGCTACAGTCGATAATGCAGGCCATCTTTACTTTTTAACGTTTTCAGTTGAACATCTCAAACCGAGGATGATTTTATTCAGAAGCACTTATGTAGCTATACCACCCCTTACCAATGAATTTCACTAAGCCATACCAACTACACATGATAATATCGGCAATTTATGCATATTTAAGGTTTTCATTTAAAGCTCTAAAACCACGTGATGATATTGTTCGGAAGCAGTTATCTACCTACCCCGTCACTCACCCACTCCTTACAAACGAATTTCAATAAACCATAATCAAAACAACCGATAATACCGGCCATCTTTACAATTTAAGGTTTCCATTTGTAATCCGTATGATGATAGTGTTTATGCCACTAATAGCAAAACTCGATGCACCACCCCGCACCCCACCGCACGCCCCGACCCCTCATCTGGTCGTTTTTTTATTTTTTTTTTTATTTTTTTTTATAACTATTTAAAATATTATACACCCACTCAATAGTTATTTCCCCTTAGAAGCACAAGAATTTCTAAGAATTATCCCCCTTAGATATGACATACTTATCGCCCTTACCCGCCCGCTGCAAGACCGAGAAGGAGTGACCTCAATCCATCGAGGTTTGTATCAATGAAGGAGGATCCTTCAAATGCTACCTGAAATCTACGTCCCTAACTAATAGTGTGTGATGAGAGAAGAGAAGAGACGAAGAGAATGTTGTGGTGAGTAGTTGCTTCATGTCTGACCCTAGTTCACTACAATAGGTTGTGAGGGCTTATGAGAGTGTTAATCACAAACCTGACAGACAGCAGACAGCAACTGACAGGGTAACAGTACAAGCTGCAGAAATAAACCAAAACTTCACAAGTTTTAAAATTGTATTCAAAGAACAAATAAGAAGTTGAAAAGTAATATCTAAAATTGCACACTAAGTAACAATACACAAGCAAATAATTAAGTCATAAATATAAATTTAAAAAACATGAAAAATGAGATATACAAACAGCAAATATTAATACTTAAAGAAAAGCTGAGCACAAACCCAGAAAACCATAGCAACCCAGTTGGTGGATGCTTATTCATCAGATACTTGGTATGACCATGAACTGTCTTCAAACAGAAATATCAGTTGATGAACTCTCTGAGACGACTAAGACAGCCCATAAGCAAATGCACTCGTGTTATATGTCGCTCGTAGAAGTAAAAGAAAAAAAAATTGAGATTAGAGGACACACTAGGCAACATAAACATTGAAAGCTATAGTTTTGAACTGTCATTTCCAAATAATGAAAGCAACTCACTGCGGGAACAAGTGCACTTCGGCGCATGACCAACTTATCATTATCATCTTGTCGACTGACAGGGATGATTATATCTCTCCAAATCTTGCAATCTCCAATAACACGTGAAGACTGCCTCTTCCTGATGTTTGTGATAAGTTGTCCCTCAAAATTTCCATATTACTCATTTTGGCTGCCCAAGGAATTTTGAGCATTCTTCTCTAAGACCACATATCCAAGGCTTCTAGGGATACGCAGCTGTATATTAGGATTGGTTCTTTGTAACATGCAATAATTAAGTTCCTAACTTCCATTGACAAGGTTTTATTGCATAGAATGGTCACCATTTGATGGAATGCAGTTTTTGCTTTTTCTATTCTGTTCTTAATCTCTGTAATGCATCTTTCACTTGAAGCTTTATTTTTGCCTAGATATTTAAATAGCTACACTTGCATCAAAATAACATGACCAACTAGACAACGTTAAAATAGAAATTACAACGTTCCACCTTAGCTGTCGTAGATCCTTAAGGATGTAACACAGCTCAGTTTCTGGTTTATGTCATGTATTCGTATTAGGACTACTGAGCTTAATTTTGCCAAGAAATCAACAATCAGCCGAAAGATGCTGATGTTGACAGCGATGTCCTTTAAAGGATATGCAACAATTTTTTTTTTCGTATTAGGCGACCATTGCGGAATTCCCTTAAAGGCAAGTTGTCTAGTGAAGGAACGAAACAAAACACTTTATTTAATTTGAGGATTAGCAATGTGTAGTATGGATGTATACATCAGTGGTTTTTCCCTTGCTTTCCTTGGCGAAAAATCTATAAGCTTTTGTCTAAAAAGACAGATCATGAAAAGCAGCAGAGGGAGGTGTTATGGCGACCCGTATCAGCCGATGGACATGTCACAGAGTTTTGAAGTATTTAATAGAATGAACTATCCCCATACAACTAATCTGTCTCCTCTCATTGACGACCACCTGTTTTCGTCTACGGCCGCGTATTCAATATTCACGACTAACCTCTATAACTATAGGCCACTCAACTGCCCAATAAACATGCCTAGCTTGGGATATTAAAACGAATCAAGTCATTAAGAGGAAGTTTATGAATACAGTTTTATAATAATACAAACCAGAAACTTCGTGTGTGTCATTTTTCAATACAGTCTCCTTGCCTGGCGACACACTTGGTCCACCTGTCCGTTTGCTTGTTGATGCCTTCGAGGAAAAGTTTTTTTTTTTTGGGGGGGGGGGGGGTGGGGGTAGTGGGCGTAATCAGTTCTACACCGACTCCATTATCCTGTTTGTGATCATCAGAAAGCTGTGTTGGGACCCATCTGCTGCACACTTTCCTATTACCGAGGTCATCGTGGAGAATTGTGTATGCCGCACTTTGACATATGTTTAAATTCAGGGCTATTTCATCACTATTGAGCAGCCTGGTGTAATATCATATGATGTTTCACTGCGTCAGTTGCCATTCTTGCAGGTATCACACGACGCACTTTATCAATGACGTTTTGTCTTCCATTCTGAAATCTTTCTACTCATTCATACTCTTCCCCGATTCATACAACTGCCACAATACTGAACCATAATTCTTCCTTGGATTTCACCCTCTGACCATAAACAACGAATAACTCTTCGTTTTTCTTCAATAGTGCAAGTCGACAGTGAGGTAGATATTTTGTAATCACATTTGCACATGGGCAATCTTCCCAATCCTCATGTGGCCTACAAGGGGTATTCCTTAAGAGCCAGCTTTGTCATGAAATAAGATTTTCTTTTATCTGTACCCCTTTATGCACTTTATAATAAAATCTCTGTTAAATAATGTGTTAAATATTCGTATTGTTAAATGAATACGGAAAATTATTTTAAAGTGAAAACAAACGTTACAATTCATACTAGTGTTCTGAAGCATGACGCTACAATGAACACTTCTAAGATCAATGGAATAGTATCTAAGCAAGAACAATTTATGGAAACAAAATTAACAAATGAATGCATAGTATAACAAGTGGAAAATTTGACTTGCTAAACGTGTTACAATGTTGGGAATTGAGTAAATCCACTACAAATGTAATTATTCTATAAGAAAAACAATACAAAGTAGAATACGTTGTAAAATAAAGTATTAGAAAACAAGCAGCAGCAAGCTTTGTCATTGTGATTTTTTCTTTTTTAAAGAATTATGGAACATACCAATGGTAATTAATAAGATAGGTTTTCCATTACAACTAAAGCATATAATGTAAACAAAAAGAAAACAAAACAAAAAATCAGTCTGCGGAGGACACAGAAAATAGGGAAAACGCAAAATCCGCACAATGTGATCTACGCTCGATTTTAAAGTGAGCGAAAGAAAACCAACAAGTGTATTACTTTGAGAACAATTCTAAGCCACTCCACATCTTTATCTCTAAATCACGACACACATTTATCTCTAAACCACTCCTAATCGTTATCTCTATACCACTCCATATCTTTATCTCTAAATTACTCCACATCTATATCTCTAAACCACTATACATCTTTATCTCTAAATCACTCCACATCTCTATCTCTACACCACTGCACATCTTTATCTCTAAAACACTCCACATCTGTATCTCTAAGCCACTTCATATCATTATTTCTAAAACACTCCACATCTCTAAACCAGTTAACATCCTTTTTCTCTACACCTTTCCAAATTGCCACATCTCTAAACCACTCCAGATTCGTATCATATCTACAAACCATATATATAATGACAATATTTCAGTGTAATATATACATATATACATTAGCTAGGGTTATTATCCACATGAACCCATGACATTATAATATGGACACAATTTGTACTTTTTTTTTTTTTGGTATCTGATCATTGAAATATCACCATAGGTCTCCGAATTGTATATTAATCAGAATAGGTTAAATAACATACACATCGGACCGTAATGTTGTGCCCTATACATTAACGAACATTTAAAGAAGAGAAATGATTGGTTGTTCCTAATACAGTACACATATTACAGGTTTAAAGAAACACCTGCATGGGTAAGAGAGAGTTAACTATATGTTCTTTGACGTAGATAATGTTTATTGTGCTTGCCATCGACTTCATGTAATAACTTTTTATTTCCGGCATATCCTTTACAAGACATCGCTGTCAACATCAGCATCTTTCAGCTGATTGTTGATTTCTTGGCAAGATTACGCTCAGTAGTTTGCCATTGTTTTCTGAGCGACAGGCTCAATTGCCCTAAGTTACCGACGCGGAGAGAACAGCTACCAATTCTCGCGCAACGTCACGTTACTTACGAGAGTATACGAGATTACGGAGAAAATCGTGTAACCTCTAGACCAGAGAGACCGGCATGTTATAACTGGGTACAGAAAATATATAATTAAAATTACGTTGCAAAAGTAAAGTTTTTTGAGCGTTGTGGTATTTTAGGAACTATATACCAATCCTCATTTCCCTTCTTTTTCTACCCCATTATCATGCAATGGGGCATAGGTCTTCCTATCTTTGGCTATCCCATGCAGTTTTTCCTTGTTCTCCCCTATTATTCATTTTTGTTTCTATTTATTTTTTCTGAGTGTTTTAGAGGTTCTATTTCTCTTGCCTTGTGGATTCTAGACAAAAGTCTTTCTAGTTATACTATTCTCATGTTGTCTAAATGAATGGCCTATCCAGCTCCATCGTCATTGCTTTACTTGTTTGGTTCACTGGCATTTGTCTTATGGAAACAAAATTATCTCTGCTTATGTGCGCCATATTGGTGAATCTGTCGTATTAATTCATTCCTTATGTTTTGCGCAGCTACCAATTAATGAAAGTTCGCACTTTATTTATAAGAGTTTTAGTTGTTCTCAGTGTACTGATTTAAAGTTACAATTGAATATTTTAAAGTGTGATGCCAAGTTTAATTCCTTTCAGCTTTCACAAACTGCCTAGTTCGCACGTCTACTAATGTGTAACATTCTAACAAATATGACGATCTTCCTGTTTCCATCGCTGATGTAGAGGAAGATATTCGTGTTATTTACTGAGCATGACCAGGCCGAGGTAGGAGGACATTTTGTTAAAATATACCAGGCCGACATCACTGAGAAATACTTGAATGACATCTCCTGACTGTAATGGGAAAACTCCACCTGGAAAGAGAGATAAAGTAATTTTAGTACAAAATTTAAAAAAAAATAAATAGATATAATGTCGCTGTGCTGGTCTGAGTGCGGCCGTCTTGATTGCTGAAAAAAGAAAAGATCTGGAAGAACTGCTGAACACTAGTAATAAGAGAAACGAATGTGCAAACTAATGACTTTCCTTGAATATCGAAATATAAATAACGGTCATATCACAGAAAGAAAACAAAACAAACAATGTGATATTGCAATAGAAAGAAAAATACTTAACCAAGTCTATAAATTCAATTATCTGTTGATAATCACAATGTCAGATGGAAGATTGTTTTTTTTTTTCTTTCACTCTTTTTGAACTCGAGCGTACTCCATACACGTGCTTCTACTACTACTAGTTGCCACTACTTGGAAATACACTGGACTGATGTTTGAATGTGGATTAACTTTCCCTATTTCCAGTGTCCCTCGCCATCAGGCCAACCCACTCCAACTTCTGAGGTATTTGTAATTATGACCCCAAACCAAAGACAAGAAGTCAACATGTTAGTCCGCTGAACGGTAGGGGTTGAACCCACTAACTCACAATCAGCACACCGGAAGTTTAAGAGCGAGTGCTGTTATCTTTTCGGCCACGCTACCTCCAGATGCGTGACAGAGATCAAGAATATAATAGGTTAAGCACAAGCTGCATTTGAGCAGATGGAAATTATCTAATGTAGTCATTGAATGTCAGAAAGGGAGAAGTGAAATATGATATGGAACATATTCTGCTGTATGACAGTGAGTCTTGGAATGTGAGCGATCAGACTCTGAGGAGAAGAATTCAGTCTTCAGGCAGCTGAGTGTGATTTCAAGACGAATGTTGTGACTACCTACCTGCAATGTTGCCATTTTGACGCTTTTCATAACAAATTTGGTGCTTCTTCAAGACATTTGGTGCCAAAATGTTGAAGGTAGCGCGGCTGCGCTAATTTGGTGCTTCACAATGTTTGTTTGTTTGTTTTTATTCTTTATGGTGCTTTTTTTGGGCGGTGTGACATATTCACCTATCCATCAATTTCAGCGCGTCAACGTTACACAGCAACTCAGAGATTATCAAAACAATTACAGCACCGTAGAACATCGAACTCACTAAGCGATACTAATGACAGACAGATGCCAGGATAAGAATAGAAAAGATAGCGTCAACAGAATAGAATGTGACTGGTAGAGACACATCACGTGGATATAGCGTCCCCCAGCTCGGGCGCCGCTTTAATAAAACCGCGCACTTCTATGACTTCAGAGCAAGCGAGCAGTCGCCAAAGCTATGTGTTGTCCAACTTTCAAACTTTTACAACGGGCAGTTTGATCTAGTCTGGGGTAAGCGTGTGATTCTCAGATCTAAGTGGTACCAAGATGTATAACGTAAAGGTATCCAGTGTTGTGCGTCCAATGAATTGTCTTTTTGATAAAATAAATCTCTGAAAATGTGAAAAACTGCCGATCGCAACTTCAATACTGGCGCCACTTCCCCGGCGAAACCGACATCTTATAATTTCTCAAAACTGCAAAACTCTGACTTTCTACACTACATCTAACAACTTCACTATGTGCATATGACTATAATCTATCACAGAATAATGTACGAGATGAAATTTCCAATGCACTCAAATGCTTTTCATCAAAAACTTCTAGGAAAACGTTTCTGCAGAGATAGTCAGCTGGTGCAAACGAAACACTACCTTGCTTTAAAAATGTACTTAATTCTGTCTATTTTGCAATCTAAAGAACTGAAACAGGAATTATACTCTTCCTTTTCTCTTTACGAATTGAAAACAAATAGTATTTGATAGAAATTAGTTTATTCATGTGTCAGATTTTATTTAGACAACGCACTACATCAACTGCATTGCTTAAAATAGGTTTACGTTCACAAACGCCATTTGTGATAGCCGACCTACTTAATCTGCTCAGACTAAAGGGTGAAAATTACCTTGGTCTATAGCCAACTGTGTCGCCAACAGAATGGACATGAAATGCACTGGTAAAAGATGTAGGAGAAGTATAAGTAGACAGAGAGGAGGAGAGTATTAGGGAAAAATACTTTAAGTAATAATTTTTTTCTAATATATTGTGTCATGACCTTGTATAGATTACATTTTGTAACAAATACACATCAGAAATTCTGTATGTTGGACATGAACCACAATAAAAGCACACTAGATGAGTTAAACTCATATTAACTGATGTAGATGTGAGGACAATTAGTACAAGCTATGGAACCCCACACAACAGAAGTTAACTCAACACAATACACTTCACACCACACAACCCCACACCACAACAGCAGTAACAGGGAAATGATTTAGAATAGGAAGTAGTTGCCTTGGAAAGTACAGATAAACAATTATATACACAATGTAGAACAAATAGAGTAATGTGGATGTTTAAATGTATGCCATTTGTACAAATGCATCTCATACTTGTGTTGATCTTGCCTGTCAGCTTGATTACCATGATTCAGGGAACATCACATTATCACTCTTATCTGTGTCTGACTGTACACTACTCACTGAACTACAGGTCCACTGAGGAAATGCATACAGCAGGTACCAGACAACAGAAGCTGCATCCAGTGTAATAATCTCTGACCCACCCCAAAGTAACACAACAATACTTCTTCTGATCTTATCATTTTTGTTTTGTTATGTTGTGTTCACACTATGAACATGCTGTAAAGGATTATACATACCTGTATGAATTTTAAACAGTGATGTCTTGGTGCCACACCTAACCAACAAAGAGGGAAGAGGAGTGAACGAGATGATCAACACCTGTGATGGCAGATGACTCCAGCCTTAAGCAGAGAATGAGAGGTCTTCAGTGAAGCTAAACTGGCCCAACCTGAAGTGGATCCATCAGACCATGGACCCAGGCTTATCCACATCTCATCACACCAGGTTTTCTTATCACTCCCACAAACTTCACCCTCTCAGAAAATGATTTTCTTGAATTATTGTTGGATGTAGAAATTGTTGACTATAACACATTTTGGTAGTTAAAATATCTCACTATACAATGAATGTTATTATTTATTGACTGACTATACATGGTCCTATGAAAGTTTTTTTCTATTTCATTCTGTAAATGTCAACAGCTGATGAAAAAAAAAAAAGAAGACAATGTCAAATAGGCCAAAAGAAACTGGCACAGTCAATAAATTTGTTTAAATGTGAAGATCTCTTCCATTTAATTTGTCAGTCCAAACTATCTGTGGGAAAATCTCTATCTTGTTGTGTAGAACATGTCTCAATGCTCACTTGTGTTTGTTTAATGTTTAATTAACAAATACACATTCACATAAGATAAATTCTTAATAAAGAAAGAACAGGAGACTCTTCATCTTTAACTGTTCCAAATCCATGTTATATTGCACCTGATTCTTATTGAGAAAGTCTTTTCAGACAATTTCTTAAGATGGAAGAAGGGGGTTCGTGAGCTATACCATTAAATACCAGGTGGAAAGACAGGGGACAAACCTAGTGATTACTTTTTCTATTAAAAGAGGACCACACACCCTTAGACGAATAACCAAATCCGAGTCTGTAAATCTTTCAAGGGTCGTATTCTTGATCTATTTACATATAAGAAGAGGATGGGGCCCAGCTACCTTTAACAGAGATGGGTCATGCACTTTAGTGATTGCCAGTCCCTTCAAAATATACGACATATATTGGATGCCCGTCCGGGATTTTGAAACCCAGCAGACAGTTTAGATAACTATTATCCTAGATGATAAACCCTGGGAATAGATAGATATCTGACGAGGGATTCTAAACTATGGTAGATCAGTGACACTAGATGTGAACAGTATTCATGTGTGAATTGGTGACATTGTACTTGTTTTGAACAATTATAGAAATTGTTACACAGATTTAGATTTCCAACTTTGTCATGTTTACATATGTTGAATAGACATCATGTGGGGTACTGATTGACTTCCATATGATATGATTGACAATTATAGAGGTTGTTAAACAAATTAAGATTTTTAACTTTGTCACTTCACATATGATAAATGAACATCATGTGGGGTACTGATTGACCTCCATATGATATGAATGACAATTATAGATAGAATATAGCAAGTGACTGATCATTTCTTCTGAAAAAAGGAGGGCCTCTTTCAAATAGGTATATATTTCAGAAAAAGGTGTTCCAGAGGAAATAGAGTGAGAATTTACCATCTACAACATTATTCTCTTTCGAGAAGATGTCTTTCTATAGAGGAATTTGGACTTAGAGAATTTCATCACCGAATGGGAAAGATTTTTCTCCATAGGGAAATCTCTATCAAAATTTCAGGTTCTTTTGGGAAGAGTGCAATCATTCTGGGTACTTCTTTGCTTCTGTCTTTAGCTTGAGGAGCATTGACAGAAAGACAAGAATTTAAGTTGCAATTATTTCTTAGGTCAGATTCTCGTGGTGTATAAGAACTATTTTACTTGGGTCAGCGGACATTAGTTAGTTTTTGCTTGTTAATATTGTGCATGTTATGCTGTATAATTTCAGATCCGGGAAGTGACAGGCTTACCCAGACCTGAGCAAACTGCACAGTATTATTATTTTTTTTTACAAAAAGATAGGGTAAACAAAAATTGAGCATGGCCGAGGCTGCTAAGTTCCGTGCCCAGACAGTAGAAATAGGCAAGCTATGCAATTTAGACGGCCCTGAGCTGGCTAAATTTGTATCAGATGAATTTGACAGGAGGGAGAAACTTCAAGCTGAAATAGCTGAGAAGGAGAGGAAGTTGCAGGCTGAAATTGCTGAGAAGGAGAAGCAACGCCTACAATCATATGAATTAGAACAACAGAAACTTCAAGCTGAAATCGCTGAAAAGGAGAAACAACGCCTACAAGCTTATGAGTTAGAACAAAGGAAACATGAAGATGAAATAAGGGATAGGGAACGAGAACGTCAACATCAACTGGAATTGAAGAGAATGGAGACTGATCTGGAGATCCGAAGACTAGAGGGAGGGATTCCCCCCACCCCCTCAAACTCACTAGGTTTTCCAGTGACAGAACAACATTCCAACGTCTCGTACCAAAATTCCGGAGCGATGTCATTTCCACTAGAACCATTTAATGAACAGACGGACAATGTCGAGGCTTTTTTATCACGTTTCGAACTTATGTGCGTCAGTTGTGGTCTAGAACAGGAAAAATGGGCGACGAAACTATCGCAAGCTTTAAGGTCTACCTCGTATGACGTGTTCTCTAGACTCACTCGAGAAGAACAACAGGATTACGAAACACTCAAAAAGGCACTCTTGAGCCGATTCGAAGTGGACGGGGACTCTTACAAAGTTCGATTCAAAACCGCAAGGAAAGAACCGGGCGAAAGTTATGCGCAATTAGTTGAAAGGCTGAAATCTTATGTTCAACGATGGGCAAGTCTAGGTAGGTTTGATGAGAGTTTTGAAGGACTCCGAGAGATGATCATCATAGATCAGCTAAAAGGAAAGATGTCGAATGAAATGAAAGCATTCTTAACCCAGAACGGAGCTGACCGACTAGAAAGCATCATCATCCTAGCCGAGAGATTTGAGAAATCTCAGAAGGAAATCGGAGGTAAGGGACGTTCGGCCAACATTCCCCCTCAGGATAAAACTTCAAAAGCAAAGGAAGGTGATGGCAACTTAGGCACCAAGAAAAATGGGAAAACCAAAAACATCCCTCAGAACACAGCCCAAACAACAGCGAAGGAGGAAAAATTATTCTGCACTAATTGTAAAATTAAAGGACACACATTGAAGAATTGTAGGAAGAAGCCACCTCCACACACAGCTGCTTGTTTGGCCAGCCGAAGAGAGAAAGGAGTGAACACTGATGAAACGTCCAACCAGACACCTCATAAAGACACCACATCTCATCTTCCGGTTGTCGAGTCCATATTGCTGAATGGATTCAAGACGACCTGTCTATACGATACCGGGTTATCGTACGACTGTGTTGTATCATCATCCTTAGTTCACCCGGAACAGGTGACAGAGGAGATCGTCGAATTACAGGGACCCCTGAAGAGCTCTACAACTATGTCTCTTCCGGTGGCAAAGGTGAGCATAGCATCTCGTTATGTCACTGGGACAATCAAGGCTGCAGTCTTAGAAGATCCTATATATCCCGTAATTCTTGGCTGTAGATTTATAATTCTAGGAGAACCTGTTCAACCTGTGGCGATGTCGACGATGACAACTCGATCCCAGACGAAAAAGACTCCGGAAACAACTACGCCAATCCCTCGAAAGGAGGAACTGAAGAGGGCACAAGAAGCCGATAGCACCTTGGAACCCTGCTTCAGGAAACTGCCTAAATCACATTTACCTCCACGTAAAGGTGAGCTGTTTATGAAGTCAGCACTTCTATACAGGAAAGCAGGGAGAGCTGGACAAGAGTTCAACCAACTTGTTGTACCAACTCCACACAGGGCTCAGATTCTTGAAATGGGCCACAGTCTACCCTTTAGTGGGCATATGGGTATCAACGCCACTACACAGCGCATTGCAACTCACTACTTTTGGCCAGGGATGAACGCAGACATACAACGGTTTGTAAAATCATGCCCACAGTGTCAGAAAGTATCACCAAAACACCGGACACCACCGGCAATGTTGGGTGATCTGCCCATAACAGGAATACCGTTCGAGAAGGTAGCTGTAGACATAATCGGACCCCTCTCCGCAACGAAGAGGCGAAATCGATTCATATTAACGCTTGTGGACACAACGACCATGTGGGCCGAAGCGGTTCCTATGCCAAGCTGTGACTCCAAACACGTTGCTGAAGCATTATTAGGAATATTCACACGTCTAGGATTCCCCCAAAGAATCTTGACGGACAACGGTTCACAGTTTCGTAGTAAACTTATGGAGGAGACATTTAGACTTTTTCATTCACGCCATATCTTTAGTTCACCATATTACCCGCAATCCAACGGACTTGTGGAGCGGTGGAACGGGACCTTGATTAGTATTCTGCGCAAAATTGCCCAGGAGAATACGGAGGATTGGGACTTGTATTTACCCGCAGCACTATTCGCTTATAGGGAGGTACCCCATCACTCAACAGGTTTTGCTCCAGCAACATTGTTGTTTGGACGACCAATCAAGGGGCCATTGGAGGCATTGCTACGAACATGGACTGATGATCATACAGACGATACAGTCGTGACTGCATCTACGTATGTTGCCGAGTTGAAGAATCGTTTACAACACAGTTGGAAACAAGCGAATGTCAATCTACGTAAAGCCAGACGAAGAATTGCTAGCTACTTCAATCGCAAGGCAAAAGATAGAGAGTTAGAGGTGGGAGAGAAGGTGATGTTGCTGCTTCCAACCAGTCAGAATAAGCTGCAAATAGGATGGAGAGGACCTTATGTAGTGACGGAGAAAATCTCTCGTACCAACTACAAGATTTCTGTCAAAGGCAAGATGAAAGTATTTCACATAAACCTTCTGAAGAAATATAATGAAAGACCCTCAGCCACCGAACCTGCACATCTGATGGCCATGAGTGTGGCTACTGAAGTCGAAGAAGGATCAACGATGGGAGTCGAGTACCCACTGCAAGCCAAAGAAACCTTTAAGGATGTGGAAATTAATCCCAACTTAACAAAGGATCAGCAGGAGCAGATTCGGGAACTTATGGTTATGTATGCAGACGTACTTACAGATAAGCCAGGAAGAACTGATTTGGAGGAATTTGACATGAAGTTAAATGACACAGTGCCTGTGCGAGTCAAGACTTACCCAGTTCCTTATGCAAAGCAAAAGACTTTAGAGGAAGAAATACAACAGCTACTCACCGCAGGAATAATTTCACCATCTGAATCACCTTACAGTGCCAGCGTCGTATTATTGAGAAAGCCAAGTGGAGAACATAGATTGTGCATTGACTATCGACAGCTCAATGCTATTACTGAATTTCAAGCAGAACCTCTGCCTGATCAGAACAAACTCTTCACAGCACTCAACCGAGCGAAGTACTTTACTAGGATTGATCTCAGTAAGGGATATTATCAGATTCCTGTAAAGGAGGAGGTTAGACCATGGTTAGCTTTCAGTACGCCTGGAGGACACTATGAGTTCAACGTACTTCCATTCGGATTAAGTAATGCTCCTAGCGTTTTTACACGTATGATGAGAAAATTACTTGACCCACTACAACATCCAGACATTAGTCACTTTATGGATGATATACTGATCGCAACTGAAACATTTGACAAGCATGTAGAAACACTACATCTTTTGTTCAGACGACTCAGAGAAACTGGATTAACGGCTAGGCCAAAGAAATGTCAAGTAGGATTCCAAGAATTGGACTTTTTAGGTCATAAGATATCTCATGGACTAATAACTCCACAGGAAGGAAACGTGGACAAACTCCAGAGAGCACCTCGTCCAAAGACAAAGAAGGATGTGAGATCATTCGTATCTTTGGGTGGATTCTATCAACGATACATTAAAGACTTCAATACTCTGTCAGCACCTTTAACGGATCTTACCAAAAAAGGGAACCCAGAGAAAGTCAATTGGTCTGCTGAATGTGAGAGAGCCTTCACAGCACTCAAACAAGCCTTAACCAATCACCCAGTTTTACATCTGCCAGATCTCAACCAACCATTCGTACTGCGTACAGACGCCAGTGACATAGGAATTGGGGCAACGCTGTTGCAGAGAAAAGGAGATGAAACATCAGAGCTATTCCCTGTAGCTTATGCCAGCAGGAAATTGAATGCAGCGGAGAAGAATTATAGTGTTATCGAGAGAGAATGTTTAGCTCTCGTATGGAGTGTACAGAAGTTTCAGGCATACCTATATGGAAAACACTTCACTGTACAATGTGATCATCAACCACTTATGTTTCTCGCAGCATCCAAAAATTTGAATGCAAGACTTATGAGGTGGTCACTATTTCTACAACCATACTCGTTACAGATAGAATATGTCCCTGGAAAGATGAATGTGGGAGCAGACTTTCTAAGTCGACACCCAGTGTCTGATGAACCAGGTCAATCAGATACAGGAGAGAATACATTGGAGTAAATCATATAGGAAAAGCTTGACCACTGTAAATGCTGGAAACTTAGTTCCATACCCTAGAACAATCTGGAGTGGGGCTATGTGACATATTCACCTATCCATCATTTTCAGCGCGTCAACGTTACACAGCAACTCAGAGATTATCAAAACAATTACAGCACCGTAGAACATCGAACTCACTAAGCGATACTAATGACAGACAGATGCCAGGATAAGAATAGAAAAGATAGCGTCAACAGAATAGAATGTGACTGGTAGAGACACATCACGTGGATATAGCGTCCCCCAGCTCGGGCGCCGCTTTAATAAAACCGCGCACTTCTATGACTTCAGAGCAAGCGAGCAGTCGCCAAAGCTATGTGTTGTCCAACTTTCAAACTTTTACAACGGGCAGTTTGATCTAGTCTGGGGTAAGCGTGTGATTCTCAGATCTAAGTGGTACCAAGATGTATAACGTAAAGGTATCCAGTGTTGTGCGTCCAATGAATTGTCTTTTTGATAAAATAAATCTCTGAAAATGTGAAAAACTGCCGATCGCAACTTCAATACTGGCGCCACTTCCCCGGCGAAACCGACATCTTATAATTTCTCAAAACTGCAAAACTCTGACTTTCTACACTACATCTAACAACTTCACTATGTGCATATGACTATAATCTATCACAGAATAATGTACGAGATGAAATTTCCAATGCACTCAAATGCTTTTCATCAAAAACTTCTAGGAAAACGTTTCTGCAGAGATAGTCAGCTGGTGCAAACGAAACACTACCTTGCTTTAAAAATGTACTTAATTCTGTCTATTTTGCAATCTAAAGAACTGAAACAGGAATTATACTCTTCCTTTTCTCTTTACGAATTGAAAACAAATAGTATTTGATAGAAATTAGTTTATTCATGTGTCAGATTTTATTTAGACAACGCACTACATCAACTGCATTGCTTAAAATAGGTTTACGTTCACAAACGCCATTTGTGATAGCCGACCTACTTAATCTGCTCAGACTAAAGGGTGAAAATTACCTTGGTCTATAGCCAACTGTGTCGCCAACAGAATGGACATGAAATGCACTGGTAAAAGATGTAGGAGAAGTATAAGTAGACAGAGAGGAGGAGAGTATTAGGGAAAAATACTTTAAGTAATAATTTTTTTCTAATATATTGTGTCATGACCTTGTATAGATTACATTTTGTAACAAATACACATCAGAAATTCTGTATGTTGGACATGAACCACAATAAAAGCACACTAGATGAGTTAAACTCATATTAACTGATGTAGATGTGAGGACAATTAGTACAAGCTATGGAACCCCACACAACAGAAGTTAACTCAACACAATACACTTCACACCACACAACCCCACACCACAACAGCAGTAACAGGGAAATGATTTAGAATAGGAAGTAGTTGCCTTGGAAAGTACAGATAAACAATTATATACACAATGTAGAACAAATAGAGTAATGTGGATGTTTAAATGTATGCCATTTGTACAAATGCATCTCATACTTGTGTTGATCTTGCCTGTCAGCTTGATTACCATGATTCAGGGAACATCACATTATCACTCTTATCTGTGTCTGACTGTACACTACTCACTGAACTACAGGTCCACTGAGGAAATGCATACAGCAGGTACCAGACAACAGAAGCTGCATCCAGTGTAATAATCTCTGACCCACCCCAAAGTAACACAACAATACTTCTTCTGATCTTATCATTTTTGTTTTGTTATGTTGTGTTCACACTATGAACATGCTGTAAAGGATTATACATACCTGTATGAATTTTAAACAGTGATGTCTTGGTGCCACACCTAACCAACAAAGAGGGAAGAGGAGTGAACGAGATGATCAACACCTGTGATGGCAGATGACTCCAGCCTTAAGCAGAGAATGAGAGGTCTTCAGTGAAGCTAAACTGGCCCAACCTGAAGTGGATCCATCAGACCATGGACCCAGGCTTATCCACATCTCATCACACCAGGTTTTCTTATCACTCCCACAAACTTCACCCTCTCAGAAAATGATTTTCTTGAATTATTGTTGGATGTAGAAATTGTTGACTATAACACATTTTGGTAGTTAAAATATCTCACTATACAATGAATGTTATTATTTATTGACTGACTATACATGGTCCTATGAAAGTTTTTTTCTATTTCATTCTGTAAATGTCAACAGCTGATGAAAAAAAAAAAAGAAGACAATGTCAAATAGGCCAAAAGAAACTGGCACAGTCAATAAATTTGTTTAAATGTGAAGATCTCTTCCATTTAATTTGTCAGTCCAAACTATCTGTGGGAAAATCTCTATCTTGTTGTGTAGAACATGTCTCAATGCTCACTTGTGTTTGTTTAATGTTTAATTAACAAATACACATTCACATAAGATAAATTCTTAATAAAGAAAGAACAGGAGACTCTTCATCTTTAACTGTTCCAAATCCATGTTATATTGCACCTGATTCTTATTGAGAAAGTCTTTTCAGACAATTTCTTAAGATGGAAGAAGGGGGTTCGTGAGCTATACCATTAAATACCAGGTGGAAAGACAGGGGACAAACCTAGTGATTACTTTTTCTATTAAAAGAGGACCACACACCCTTAGACGAATAACCAAATCCGAGTCTGTAAATCTTTCAAGGGTCGTATTCTTGATCTATTTACATATAAGAAGAGGATGGGGCCCAGCTACCTTTAACAGAGATGGGTCATGCACTTTAGTGATTGCCAGTCCCTTCAAAATATACGACAGGCGGGTAACAATAACTTTAAAAATCATTTTGGGAACACTAAAAATCCGAATTGAAACTGAAGCGAGGGAGTAAAACAGTCTTAGTACGTGCCATGGGTCGAATTGTAGCTCATGGCATAGCGACGTAACGTCACCCAGAAGTACGTGTAAATCATGGATCGTGACTCACGTGGAGAGCGAGATTCTCACCGTAGCGTGATCGCGAAGGTCACAAGGGCATTCTAGCTTCGAGAGTGTTGTGATCGTTTGTGGTTACTTACTTGGACTTAGTTAAAGTGAGTGACTGCAGCGCGCAGACAATATGCAATGCATTTAAAGATTGTTTAAGCAATGCGTTTAAAGATTGTTTAAACTAAAATGGACTTGAGTTGCAAAGACTACTTGCACTCGGCATTGACAATGCAACTGTCATGACAGATGTAAACAATAGAGTGTATACACAATTAAAATCCGAAGTTCCCCATCTGGTACTAGTTAGGAATGTATGTCATTTCCTTCAGCTTACAGTGTCACAGGTTACAGCTGATTGTCTTCCCAGGAACATAGAGTTCATGATTAGAAAAACATGTAACTGGTTTTCTCACTCAAGTCTTCGTCAAGCAAAGTAAAGGGATCTTTCTGCTTCAATAAATGATGGACAACATCCTTTGAAGGTTGTTCAATTAAGCCAGACAAGATGGATGTCCAATCAATCTGCTATTGTCAGAATATTGCAGCAGTGAGTCGAGCTCAGAACTCATTTTGATATAGCAAGACTCAACGAGCGCTGTTGTACAGCAGAACTTCTACATTCTATGTTTAGCGACATGAAAAACTATGTGTTTCTCATATTTATTAAGCATATTCTCAGAGAAGTTAGAAGTGTGAATAATAAATTCAAAGCAGACATACAGGATCCAACAAAACAACCCAGCGATCTTGTCCAACTCACTGATTCTATCAGTTCAAAGATTGTTATTCCTGGGGAAAAAATAACAGAAATGATGCTATTCAAGATTATTTGATCCTAATCACAATCTAGGTTATGAGTTTGAGAAATAAATAGCAGGCTACAAGTTGCCTGATGAGAAAGAAATTCGTGGGAGGTTATAAAGTTTTTGAAAGAACTGTTGATACAGCTGCGTTTACGTTTGTTGGATAACGTTTGAGTGTTGCAGACTATGTCATGTGTTAGTGGAAGTGAATGTCTACAGCAGTGGTTCTCAACCTTTTTTGGCCCGTGCCCCCCTTCACCATATTTTCAGAACGCCATTCCCCCCTTCCTATAAAACATTTGGCCCGTGCCCCCCTTCACCGTATTTTCAGTACGTCATTCTCCCCTTTCATATTTCCTATCTAAATAAAAACCCACCCCTACACAGTATACGTAAAAATGGAAGGTAAATTTAATAGCATATACTAAAACAAGTCTAGACATCCACATAAAACATGATTTGTGGGTCTCCTTACTTTATAAAATGAATTTTAGAAGGATGAGACGTACATAACTGTAAAGTATGAAGGGAAAAACAACATCAAGTAATCGGCTCTTGTATTAACACGATCTTGAAATGGTCTTCATTCCCCCCTGGAAAACCTAAAATTCCCCCCCTGGGGGGGGGGGGGGGGAATTCCCCAACTGTTGAGAACCACTGGTCTACAGCCAATGAAGCCCTGTATTGGATTTTGTTAAAATGTTTGAAGAAGATGCAGCTATTCTCACCCGCATTGATTTCCGGTGGAGAAAACTTCATCATATGTAGTACAGACCTCTGACACACTTGGATTGTGGGTAGAAATAGCCACATACAGGGACGCCATCGGTGAAAATCCTTTCCAAGATCTTAAAGATTTAGCTTTAACTGTGCTCATTTCACCTCATTCTAATGAGGACGGGGAGCGTATTTTCAGTCAGATTATAAAATCAAAATTGCGGAACAGACTGAGCATCAAGAGTTTTACAGCTGTTTTGACTATTAGATATAGAATGTAAAGATATGGCAAATACTGCCATGATTATAAACTACCTATGGATATTCTACGAAAAATTGGATCACATGATGCATATACATCTTTCTTTTAACCATCATCATGATTATCATCGTAGAAGCAAACAGGGCAGGCAATAGCTACAGAAACTGAAGAGGAGTTGTCTGACTGGGAATTCCCGGATCTGGAATAAACTTCATTCTAATATTCAGTGATAATAATAAATTATAATGTGTTACCTTGTTATATTTGTAATAGACACCGTTGGTGCTTTTTTTTTTTTAGTGCTTTCCAAAAATTTATGGTGCTTTTTGGTGCTTTTATTATTATTTTTATTTTTATTTTTATTTTATTTTTATTTATTTTTTGGGGGGTGGGGGAGGGTGGGGGTCGATATTGGTGCTTTTTCATCAAAAGGAGATGGCAACACTGCCTACCTGCTAGAGTAACTAACGAACAACCGGCTTGAAGTGGCTAATGAAACTAGAACATTGTACACAACTTTAAGAATAAGACAAGCATCGTTCTTCTGAGAAGAGAGGCATTAGAGAACATCTTGACCATCGAAGCATCCGCGGCAGAAGAAGCAGGGACAGACAGAGAGAAGCAATGCTGGATGGTATACGACGGTGGCGTGGATGAACCTCAGTATATATACACACACATACACACACACACACACACACATACACACACACACACACACACACTACACTGTGGTAGGTCTGTACACATCTATAAACTTACATTCACATAAAATGTAAACGAATATAACATTATCATCATCATGTGAACTGCTAAATGGCGTAGGCGTGCATGTCTCTCCGCAGATCTCGGTCTTTCGTGATGTAGATCACTTATAATGATACTATTCCTACATGCCATCGTCTGTCCATCCAGCGTTATCTTATTCGATCTGCCGTACCCTCTTCTATCCACTTCAAAGTAGAAGTAAAGCACGCCCATGCCATGATTTCAAAATGTCAAGCATCTTCTGTTTTAGTTGTGTCTCCCTTGCCTCTTCTTTCCTCCAACTTTCTTGTTATATGCTCTCACGAGAAGCCCAAAGAATGTGAACTGCCTTTTTCTGATGAGAGTAACACGTCCTGTTTGTGAGTTAACTTCTCTCAAGATGGCTTCTTTCCTCCTTATATATCCGTCCTCGCAATATTCATTATTCTTCTATAACACCACATCTCCACAGCTTCCACATAGTTCCACACTTGTCTGCTAATTGTAAATTATTCTCTTCCTTACATCAGGATTGGCTCAATATAGTTCTAAATAACTCTTTTTCTTACATATATGGACACAGACAAATTGCAGAGAATATTCGTCTTGTAAAATGCTGCCTTTGCTTTGGCTGGTCAGCATTTAATTTCTTAATACATCTTTCATCTGCTATTATTAAATTACATAAATACTTAAATGACTTTGGCATGTTTTGCAGATTGGTTCCAAACATTTCGATGATGAGTTTCTTTATACAATATTTCTTTGTAATAATCATTGCTTGTGTTTTCAGGTGATTCAGACTGAGTCTTGTATGTTGACTTTCTGTTGCAATTAGATCTATCACTTAATGTAACTGCAATTCATTTCAAATCAAACGCATATAAATATGGCATCAACCAGCTGAATAGAATACAACTAACGGCTATACAGGAATGCCATGAACCTGAAACTGATTACTACGAACACTTTGATTGGAAGTTGCGTGACCGAAAGGTTAAGGGCGATGTAAGGGTTCTCACCCTATGCCGGTCAGTTGGTCTTAAATGTTGACCTCTCGTCGTTGACTTCGGTACGTCAATTACAAGTACCTCAGAAGTCGGAGTGGGTTCGCTGAAGGCCGGGGACACGATGAATAGAAAAACACTGGCTTATAAGTAAATGTTCAAAGTGAGCGAACGAAACAAATTAACGTGGTCAGAGTGGGAACGAGGAAGCACAGGAAGGACACCACACAGAATCAAATTCATGCAACAGTTACCCGTGACGCTGGTTGTCAAGTTTTGTTGGGTGACCGACGTCAGTAGGATCCCAGTTCTAGAGTTCCACTGCGGACTTGTGCGATGTACATGGCTTGACCATTTCTTGCAGACGATAAGAAGTAGACAGTCAAAATATATGTACAGTATAAAGTATAACCAGCATCAATATTAGGACAATAGCAGCAGCAGTGGTGGAACAAAAACCAATTAAGAGGAGAGTGGGAGAAAATTTGGGCAGAAGAGGAATGCGGAGGAAGTGAAGAAGAAGAGGAAGACGGGGTGGAGGACAAGAACTACTGTAACCACACAAAAACAAAAAAGAAAGACAAAGAGAGCAAGAGTATGAATGCAACATTTATAAGACAAATAAGAGAGAGAGAGAGAGAGAGAGAGAGAGAGAGAGAGAGAGAGAGGGTGAGAGAGAAAGAGAGAGAGAGGGAGAGAGAGAGAGATAGAGACAGAGAGAGAGAGATGACAATCCAGAAGACTAAGAACAATTTTTGAATACACGAGTTGACAGGAAACGCATAAAATAACATAATGAGAAAGTAATAATAATGTCAATAATAATAATGGTAGCAGCAAAAGTAGTAGTAGTAGTAGTAGTAGTAGTAGTAGTAGTAGTAGTAGTAGTAGTAGTAGTAGTAGTAGTAGTAGTAGTAGTAGTAGTAGTAGTAGTAAAGTGCTAGTAGCAAAAGTAGTAACAGCAGAAGTAGTTGTAGTAATAGTAGCAGCAGTTGTAGTAACAGCAGTCTTAGTCGTAGTAGTATTAGTATAATTCATTCATTCAGTAGCATGTCCTTTGCAGAACCTCGCTCCCATAACAACCTTCCGGAAAACTTCTCGACCACAAGCAAGATGTCCCGCGTCTGATACACCCATCTGGAGATCATCCGCCACATCCTGCACCCATCTTCTCTTTGGCCTTCCTCTTCCTCTCTTCCCAGGCATATACCCTTCCATTACTGTTCTCTCCAAACTGTCGTGACGTTTCAAGTGACTAAAATACTTCAATTTTCTTTGTTTTATCGTCTTTAATAGCCATCCCTCCTCAATATTCAACTCTTAAAGTATGGATGCATTTGTTCTTTTCTTTACCCAAGATATTCTTAGAACTCGTCTATAACATTTATATTCAAAGGCATGTATGCGCTGTTCAGCTTGTTTAGTAAGTGTCCATGTCTCACAAGCGTATGTTGCAATGGGAAAGATGCATGCTCTTAAAAATCTAATTTTTGTAGTTCTGTCTGTCCCACACCATAATTTATTCATCTGTTTTATTCTTTGAAGAGCAATGGATAGTCGCCGTTTAATTTCTTTCATTGTGTCACCATTATTCGTAATCAATGACCCAAGATATTCAAAAATTTTCCACCACCTCCAATTTTCTCCCATTAATGTATATTTCTTTCTCCATAGTAGTTTTATCTGTATGCATTATCTTAGTTTTTGCTATGTTAAGATATAAGTTGTGATGTTCACTATTCAATTGTGTTGAGGCTATTAGGTTTTCTATGCCATTCTGTGTTGTGGATAGTAATACTGTATCATCAGCATATCGAATCTCTGGTATGTCATGACCGCCGATATTTAGGGCATCATATGGCTCCCTGTTTATATCATCTCTTACATTTCTCATTATATTTTTCGGCATACAGGTTAAACAAATAGGGTGACAGCACGCAGCCCTGACGGACTCCTTGCTTGATGTCAAACCAATCTGATGTCTCGCCATCTATTCTAACTGCTGCTTGTTGGTCTAGATATAGCATTTTTATGAGATGTACTACATGTGAAGGAAAGCCCATATTCCTCATGATTTCCCAAAGTTTCTGATGCTGTACACAGTCAAATGCCTTTGAATAATCCACAAAACATGAGAATAGGTTTACATTAAATTCTCTGCACTTCTCTATTATTAAACGCATGTTGAATATGTGATCTCTTGTTCCTCTTCCTTGTCTAAATCCAGCTTGAACTACGTTAATCTCTTCTTCCATTTTCTTACTAAGTCGTCGCATTATGACTTTTAGTAGAATTTTACTTGCATGACTTATTAGGGCAACAGTTCTATAGTTGGTGCATAATTTCAGGTTGTCCTTTTTTGGTATTGGAATGAAGATAGTTCTCCTCCAATCTTTTGGCCATATACCATATTTCCAAATCTTTGTACATAATGCATGATATATGTGTATGCTTTCTTCTCCTCCTGCTTTAATTAGTTCAGCTGATCTCATCACACCCAGGTGATTTACCATTCTTCAGGTTCCTTATAGCCCAAGAAATTTCATCTAATGAGGGTTCAGGTTCTGCCTCTGCTGTCATTGGCTCATGTATCTCATTCATATCCTCACTGTCACTCATATCATACATTCCACTGCAGTACTCCTGCCATCTTTCTAGAATTTGTCTAGATTCTGTTAAGGTATTTCCCATCTTGTCACAGATAACATTCAATTGAGGTTGAACATTTTTTGTCAATAACTTCATTTCCTTGAACATTTCATAATCTCTTCCAGCCTTATGATATTGCTCTATTCTGGTACAGCTATCTTGTATATATTGATTTTTGTCCTTTCTTGTGTTCTTTCTTATTTCTCGAGTTAAAGATTTATACTTCATCCTGCTATCGGATTCATCTCCTTTCTGTTTCAGCTCCCTTCGTTGTTTTATTAATTCTAACGTGTCTGATGTAATCCATGGCTTACGTTGCGTTTTCTTGGTCGGAATGAAATCTTTGGCAGCAGTTATCAAGATATCTCTAGCTTGTACTGCCAGTTCACCAGGTGTCATTTCTTCTTGTACAGACATCAAGACCCCAAAGCGATTCCTAACTTCTATGTTGTATGCGTCCGGTATTTGTGTGAGATCAAAACGAAGTGGCCTTGGTCCTCGGGTAAGCTTTTTGAGTTTTAATTTCAGATCTGCTTCTAATAACTGATGATCTGTATCACAGTCTGCACTTCGTAGGGTTTTTGCAGATGTTATGCTTGATCTCCATCTTCTTTGTACTAAAATATAATCTATCTGATTTTTGGTAAAACTGTCTGGAGACTTCCATGTGAAGAGTCTTCTTGGATGTTGTTTAAAAAGTGTGTTGGCTATCGTTAACTCATTTTCTGTGCAAAATTCAATTAATTTGTCACCTGCATCATTTCTATTTCCTAATCCAAATTTTCCTAAAATGTGTCTCTCATTTTCAGCTCTTCCTGCACCTACTTTAGCATTAAAATCTCCCATTATTATTGCTATATCATTATGACCAATCTTATTTAATGTGTCTTGTAGTGTGTTGTAAAAATCTTCAATTTCGTCCTCCTCTGCTGTTGAAGTAGGTGCATATATCTGTATGAGAGTTGTGTTTTTTGGACGGCCTTTAAGTCTAATAGTGAGGATTCTATCACTAACTGGATTATATCCCATTAAAGCTTTTGCAGTTGTCTTATCTAAACAAAATGCCACTCCACTCTGGTCTCCGACATCTCTACCAGAATAAATGAAAATACTTCCATTTTCAGTTGTGAAATGTCCCTTGCCGCTCCAGCGATGTTCACTAATTCCTAAAATGTGAATGTTTAACCTCTCAATCACATCACACACTACTTTAAGCTTTCCCTCATACAAACTTCTCACATTCCACGTTGCCATTCTCACTCTGTTTCTTAGTCTGACACAGGGGATTTCCTTGGTAACACAGTCAGGATTAACTCCGTCATCACGATTACTAGTACTGGTCCCTGCGTCACACTCTTCCCCAGTGTTATCTGATCTGCCTGGCCTGGGGGTCTCGCCACCAGATCTCTTTCTTATTATGTTTTCTTTCATGGTTGTTATGGTTTCTTGGCAAGTTTTGCAGAAGGTAGTTTGCCGTTGCTTTCCTTCTGGGCAGTGACTGTACTAGTCGGTGGCCATAGCCATTGTCTCTACTGATGAGATCATCTGCCTATCGCCGCAGAGTGCAAGACCATAACCAACAACAATCTGTCGGCTGCTCTCACACTCCATCCACCACCTGCTTCCATGGCTTCACTTAACCCTGATCGGGGGGCTAAACGGGTACTCCACCTTGCCCAAGGGTGTCCCGTAGACTAACGGAGGAAAGGAGGCGTCTTACATCTCCTTTGATAGGGGATACCCCTACCCCGCTAACCGGATTAGTATAATTAGTAATAGTAGTAACAAGGCCCTCTGCTGCGGGATACGACTGGACGCCTCTAAGCCAAGCCCCACGGTTGTGACGGTGTGGCTACCACTCACCTGCTCTTGGAGGTGAGACTCACCTCTGGCTCTTGGAGGCTTGACGCTGAGCCGCCAGCGTCTGCAGCCTACCTTATTCCAGACGTACATGTTATCCTTTCCTCTGGAGTAAACAAGGCAAGGCCGAGAGAGGGATCATGCTGCATGGACAACACATGTTCTCTGAATCCATGCCAAGGCATTGTGCGATGGGATTTCGGCCAAATTCCAATCCACATACATTCGTCTGTCAAGACGACAAGGTGCCACTCACAGTAGTAGTAAGAACAGCAATAAATATTTACACTGGAACATAGGGGACATAATTTATCTGCTCCGCGGAAGCGGAGATAACTGTGATGAAAACAACCCTTTACTACCCAAGACGTTACGGTACCTATTTTAGGCTGGGTCGACAATAGAGCCCAGGTTGATCTTCTTTTAAAGTCCGCTTAGATATAAATGTAATCCGTGACCACCTAACCAAACACGATAGCCTCTGTTACTACGATTTTCACAGATCAATTCATGATATCAGTATTCTTGTTTGTCGACACGTTTTCTATTTTTGAATGTCGCCTAAAAAGTTGTCTTACCTGTTATGTTTCCAAATGACGAGGAATTTTCAAAGTGCATGGCATGCACACAGATCCTCCTATTATGTCGCCCATATCAGAGAAGCTTGAGTATCAGAACCACTATTCCATGATTTAGTAAAGAATACGGCGGACACCCTATTGTATGCCATTAATTTCTCCACATGTGAGAGTTGTACCGCTAATCCGCTCCATTACATAAACATGCAAGTTGTAGAACCACGTCAGTCCTTTGCTGGACGTGGACGCCGTACCACTAATATATTTCTTAACTAGCCGTGAATGTCGAGCCTCAAATCCACTCCTTTACATCGGTGTAGACATTGTAATTCTAATCCGCTCCTTTACATGGGTGTAGACGTTGTAATTCTAACCCGCTCCTTTACATGGGTATAGACGTTGTAATTCTAATCCGCTCCTTTACATGGGTATAGACGTTGTAATTCTAATCCGCTCCTTTACATGGGTGTAGACGTTGTAAGTCTAATCCGCTCCTTTACATGGGTATAGACGTTGTAATTCTAATCCACTCCTGTACATGGGTATAGACGTTGTAATTCTAATCCCCTCCTTTACACAGACACTGCACTTATTAGAGATTGTGACCATAAATTGTTCCTTAATTGCTTGATTTCTAAGATATCCTATATTTTAATTATTTCTATGTTTTTTTTTTTTTTTTTTGGATATGTATCTTGAGTTTCAAGTTAATTTTACTTATAAGCAGATTGTGGTGTACCTCTCAAATTTATACGTGATGATCTGCATTTCCTATTAACGCAGAACAATCTCAGATAGAATAGTGTGGTCTTGTGATGTCCGCGTTGCTTTATGTATAATGTTCCATTGTTCATTACCCAAAATCCACGTTTCTCCAATGATCTCTTCATAACCCGTGTTATCCGATCCTATCTTGGCAATGTGCCCGCGCACCAAAATTTTCACATTTATTGTACACAGTCGTTCTATTACATGAGTCCCTAATCTTTAGTAGTAACTGAAAACTCAAACACCAATCCTGCACTACAGCCTCATGTAATGTAAGAATCAGTGAAGAGTGGAAACCATACCTGATTTGATGATGCTTTTCCTGTTTCATTTACACTGAAGAACACGTTGCTGTAAATATAGTAAGTGCCAGTTTTCAGAATGACAATGCCGTCTTCAAGAATCGTGGCACCTCGGTTTTGTTCTCCCAGGCCTTGGTTATTGCTGGGATCAAACTTCGCAACACTGTAACCTGGTACACATCGGGGAATGAACGTGTCAGTAGTTAACTATCTTATTGTTAATCATGATATGTAATTATGGTTTTATACACACACTAATTTACACGCTTACATAGCTACCACACGCACGCATGCACACATACACATACACCCACACACACACACAAAAACATACCCACCCACACCCACAAACACACACACACATAAAAAAGGATGTATGTATGTGTGTATGTGTGTGTGTGTGTGTGTGTGTGTGTGTGTGTGTGTCCTTTATGCGTTCGCGAACGGTCCATCCGATTGAGATGAAATTTTCTACACGTCTTCCTCTCATTCCCGCGCTGCCAACTGTCATATTTGGTTAGTGTGAAATCGGCTACTTACTTAATATTATTTAATTTTAAATTTTCATTATAATTTCTATATAGCAAGGGGACGTAACTCTAGAAAAGTTATTTCAGGGGGCATAACTTTTAATAACTTTTCTGTATACCTTATAGTCATATTGTTGCATCGTTTTCAAAGATTTATAAACTTTGTCTATAGTTATGTACAGGCATATGAGTTATAATAATAATCTTTAAGACATTTTCAAAGTTTTCATAACAATAATGCATAATGCATAACATTGTAACTCATCTTTTTATGCTTAAAAAATAATGCATAATGCATAACATTGTAACTCATCTTTTTATACTTAAAGAAGTTATCTACAGTCATGTAGGTGATTAAAAACAGTTTTCATTAAAAATAATGGATGGTGTATGGAAGGACATTCTTTTAAGTAACTTTTTTTGTTGTATGAATTTAATGAGACGCACCCCGCCAGGAGCTGGGCGAAGCCACGCCGGGTCAGATAGATAGACAGACCCACCTTTTTGCTGCAGTTATCTACAAGCATATGCGCTATAATCACCCTCATCCTCCTCTCCCCTCCTCCTCCTCCTACCCTCTTCCTCTTCCCCTCCCCTCCTCCCTCTCCCTCCTCCATCCTCCTCCTCCCTCTTCCTCCTCCTCCTCCCTCTTCCTCCTCCTTCCTCCTCCTCCTTCCTCCTCTTCCTCCCTCCTCCTCCCTCTTCCTCCTTCTCCTACCTCCTCTTCCTTCCTCTTCCCTTCTCCTCCTCTCTCCTCCTCCTCCCTCCTCCTCTTCCCTCCTCCTCTATCCTCCCCCTCCTCCCTCCTCCTCCTTCTCCTCCCTCTTCCTCCCTTCTCCCCCTCCTCCTTCCTCCTCCTCCCTCTCCTCCTCCCTCCTCCTAATGCCTCCTCCTCCCTTCTCATCCTCCTCCTCTCTCCTCTTTCCTCCTCCCTCTACTCCCTCTACCTACTCCCTCCACATCCCTCCTCCTCCTCCCTCTTCCTCCTGCTCCCTCCTCATCCTCCCTCTTCCCTTCTCCTCCTCCTCCCCTCCTTCTCCTCCCTCCTCCTTTTCCCTCTTCCTTCTCCCTCCGCCTCCTCCCTCCTCCTCTCTCCTCCTCCCTCCTCCTCCTTCCTCCTCCTTCCTATCCCTCCTCCTCCCTCTCCCTCCCTCTCCCTCCTCCTCCCTCTCCTCCTCCCCCCTCCTCCTCCTGCGTTCTCCTCCTCCCTCCTTCTTCCTCCTCCTCCTTCCTCCTCCCCCTCATCCCTCCTCCTCCCTCTTCCTCCCCCTCCTCCTCTCTCCTCCTCCCTCCTCCTCCCTCCTCCTCCTCTCTTCTCCTCCTCCCTCCTACTCCTCCCTCCTCCTCTTAATCCCTCCCCCTCCCTCCTATTCCTTCCTACTCCTCCTCCTGCCTCCTCTTCCCTCCTCCTCCTCTCCCCGCCTATCTCTTCCTCCCTCCTCCTCCCTCCTCCTACTCTCTCTGCCTATCTCTTCCTCCCTCCTCCTCCTCCCTCCTCCTCCTTCCTCCACCTCCCTCTTCCTCCTCCCTCCTCCACCTTCCTCTTCCTCCTCCCTCCTCCTACTCCTCCTTTTTCTTCTTCTGCAGCTGCTGCTGCCGCCGCTCTATTTACCCAAGTTAATTGTTGGGGGAAGATGTAAAGATCTTTCAAGTGATCTTTCTAATGCTTTTTGTAAGTTGGTAGACAGACAGACAGACATACAGAGAGGGAGGGAGGGAGGGACAGACAGACAGACAGACAGACAGACAGACAGACAGACAGACAGACAGACAGACAGACAGACAGATAGTCGGGAACGGGAACTTATATGACTACTTATATGAATTAAATGAGATGCTCCCCACCAGGGACTGGGCGAAGCCGGGCCGGGTCAACTAGTGTGTGTGTGTGTATATATATATATATATATATATATATATATATATATATATATATATAGTGTGTGTGTGTGTGTATATATATATATATATATATATATATATATATATATATATATATATATATATATATATATATACTAGCTGACCCGGCCCGGCTTCGCCCAGTCCCTGGTGGGGAGCATCTCATTTAATTCATATAAGTAGTCATATAAGTTCCCGTTCCCGACTATCTGTCTGTCTGTCTGTCTGTCTGTCTGTCTGTCTGTCTGTCTGTCTGTCTGTCTGTCTGTCTGTCCCTCCCTCCCTCCCTCTCTGTATGTCTGTCTGTCTGTCTACCAACTTACAAAAAGCATTAGAAAGATCACTTGAAAGATCTTTACATCCCTGGAGGGGATCTATCTATCTATCAGTCTGTCTGTCTGCTTGTTTTTCTGTCTGTCTGGCTGACCCGGCCCGGCTTCACCCAGTCCCTGGTGGGGAGCATCTCATTTAATTCATATAAGTAGTCATATAAGCTCTCCCGTTCCCGACTATCTGTCTGTCTGTTTATCTGTCTGTCTGTCTGTCTGACCGGGCCCGGCTTCACCCAGTCCCTGGTGGGGAGCATCTCATTTAATTCATATACGTAGTCATATAAGCTCTCCCGTTCCCGACTATCTGTTTGTCTGTCTATCTGTCTGTCTGTCTGTCCCGGCCCGGCTTCACCCAGTCCCTGGTGGGGAGCATCTAATTTAATTCATATACGTAGTCATATAAGCTCTCCCGTTCCCGACTGTCTGTCTGTCTATCTGTCTGTCTGACCCGGCCCGGCTTCACCCAGTCCCTGGTGGGGAGCATGTCATCTAATTCATATAAGTAGTCAAATAAGCTTCCGTTCCCGACTATCTGTCTATCTATCTGACCCGGCGTGGTTTCGCCCAGCTCCTGGCGCACAGTAACTTAAAAGAATGTCCTTCCACACACCATTCAATGAAAACTGTAGAAAAAGATGGGTTACAATGTTATGCATTATGCTTTATTTTTATGAAAACTTTGAAAATGCCTTAAAGATTATATCATTATTTATTATAATTCATATGCCTGAAAATAACTATAGACAAAGATTTTAACAATAGTGCAAGTAAGTCCAACAATATGACTATAAAGTATATAGAAATGTTATTAAAAGTTATGCCCCTTGAAATAACTTTTCTAGAGTGAAGTCCCCCTGCTATATAGACATTATATAATGAAAATGGAAAAGTAAATGTTATTAAATAAGTAGAAGATTTTACATTAAGAAATTATTATAGTCGGTTGCACAGGAATGAAAGGAAGACGTGTAGAAAATTTCATCTCAATCGGATGTACCGTTTCGAACGCATCCAATACATACATACCCACAAACATACACTCTGTTTTATAGATATAGATATATATATATATATGTGTGTGTGTGTGTGTGTGTGTGTGTGTGTGTGTGTGTGTGTGTGTGTGTGTGTGTGTGTGTGTGTGTGAAACGGTGCCACTGTAACATAATTTCTCAATTATCTGTCACATCTTGAAGCTATCCATGTTGTGGGCATCCTCTTCTTCGCTTTGAAGATACACGCCCCTCATTATTGTTCGAGACCAGACATTCATATTCGTTCACATGATCATAATTCATTTTCGTCATTTGTATTTGCTTTAATAACCAGTTTTCTTCTATACTGAGTTCTGATCTGTGTGTTCTCTTCTTTATGTCCGATTCTCATCGCATCTCATCTCATCTCATCATCTCATCTCATCTCATCTCATCTTGTTCCTCTTGTACCTTGCGGTGTCGAGGTGAAGTATAAATATCATGAGAGTGCCCGATTATGGGCTTCATATATCCATATTCCCATGGACTCTGCTATTTCCTCCGTGCAACGTCTACGTGGTCGGCCTCTTCCTCTGTCTTCATCTGGTCTGTACATCCTTGCTTGTTGTGGTATGCTGTTGACTGGTAACCTGCTAGTATGGCCAAACCATTTGACTTGCTGCTTTCTAATAAAATCTAGTGCTGCTTTAACTTCACTTTAGTCCTGATTACTTCATTTCTGATCTTATCTCTTCTTGATATGTTGATTATTCTTCTCAGGAAGCTTATTTCTGTTGTGATTTTTCTTTTCTCCTTTTCTGTCATTGTCCAGGTTTGGCATTGGTAGCACAGAGTTGGTAGGAAGATTGTGTTGTACAGTGCTTTCTTAATAGTTATTGATACATGTTTGTTCTGTAGTATTGGTGCCATTTGCCCAATAAGTATCTCGAGGTATTGGTGTCCGCCTGGAGTGCTGGAGGTCTGGGTTCAAGCCCCGGTGATGCCGGGATTTTTTCACGTGGGCTTCTAGTAACAAATTTTCCCTGGTCTCTGGGTAGTGAGATCGACGCCCGTGTGTATTGTTGCGAATGCAAAAAATCTCTTGGCAGTTGGAAATCGAAAAAGAGTAGCCTAACGGCGCTGCCCGGCCAAAATTTCGAGTTAAAAATCTACCCAAAGTATTTTCAGGATCCTCGTCGGTGCTATGGAGTTCTTGCACTGAGCTGAGTTTCTCCAGACTCAAATTTGAGTTAGGAGGAAAACGGAGCACTTATGGGTTGCAACCGTGTGCCGTGATGTTGATCCATCGACTAAACTAAACTAAATTAGTCCAATGACTTTCTTGCCTTATTGCAACTATTTTTGATCTCGTCTTCTGATCTACCATTTAATGATATTATACTTCCTAGGTACCTTAAACTCTTTACTTGTTTCAATGGATGTTCGTTTAGGTGAATTGTTGTTTGTTCTTCTTTTGTTATAGTCATTACCTCTGTTTTGCTTGTGCTAATTTTCATGTTATGTTCCCTACACATTTCGTTTAGACTATTCATGTGGTCTTGTAATTCAGCTTCTTATTTTGCTATTAGTGTTTGGTCGTTCGCAAACAGGAGTTCTCTAATGGTTAGATTCGGTGATGGTTCTTCTTCTGTGTTCTCGTCATGCGGTATTCTTGCTGTCTCTTCTTGGCTGGTGTCTTTACATATGTTGTCTATATATGTTATGAACAAGAGAGGGGACAGGACACAACCTTGTCGTACTCCAGATCTAATGGTGAAGGATTCTGTGTGTCCTTTGGTTGCTCTCACTATGCATTCACTGTTGTTGTATAAACTTCTACATAGGTTTGTTAGATGTGTACTCACTCCATATTGTTTAAGGATTTCCCACAGCTTGTTTCTATCTACTCTATCGAATGCCTTTTCTTGATCAACAAAGGCTAAGTAGATTGTTTCATTGAATTCGATTGATTTTTCAATAAGATGTCTAAGAGCAAAAATGACATCTGTGCATCCTTTGTTTTTCCTGAATCCAAGTTGTGTTTCGCTTAGCTAGGGTTCTAAAGTAGTTCGTAATCTTTTTTCAAGAATTTTGCAAAATATTTTCCCAGTATGACTCAACAGTGAAATGCCTCTGTATTGTGTGCCGTCTCTTTTTCTGCCTTTGTTTTTCAAAATTGGGATAATTATGGCGTTTCCACAGTCTCGTAGTGTCTGTTGTTCTATCGAAACATGATTGAATAGTCTATGTAGCCAAGCTATTCCTACTTCTCTTGCAGCTTTAATTAGTTCATTTGGTATTTCATCCTGTCCCGGTGATTTGTTCAATGGGACTAATCTGATGGCTTCTATAATTTCTTCTTTTAGTATGTCTGGTTCTAGTTCTACGGTGACATCTCTCTTGAATTCCTGTGACATCTGATGGGATGTTGAGAAGTTGTTCAAAATACTGCTTCCATCTTATTAAGATTTGTTTGTGTTCACTTACTGGTTCTCCATATTTGCTGTTAATTATTTCAGGTCGATATTCGTTTGGGTCAGTCCGTTTATATTTCTTAGTTTTTCTACGAGCAGTATGAAGATCCTCTGTCGGCTTTCTAGGCCAGTCGCAGGTTTAGGACACTAATCTGACGACAGGCAGTTCATCCCCTATGGCGAGCCATAGCCCGTTAGCCCATGACCTCGCGGTCATGGTTGCCCGGTCTGCACCGCGTGGGGGTGGGGGTTGACTTGTGTAGTCGACGGGTCATCGTCAGGCTAATAATTTTCGCTCTTCACCCCTCCTGGGAGAGGCTAGACGATCCTAACCCTGCTGGCTGCAGGGCCAGGCGCATTCTACACCTTGCAGATTCATTCATCGTTAATACTCTTCTGTAACATTTATATTAAAAGGCCCATGTGTTTGATTGTTTCAATGTCCAATGTCACTCCCGATGCTGCCTTAGGAAATTATTTTGGGCTCACTACTTTACTTTCGTTGTTCTGTCTGTTCCTGCCCATAGAGATTTTGATTTCTTTATCTTTATCTTCAATGCAATGCTTGTTCTTTTGTCAATTTTTGGCATCACCTTTCCATGAAGATTAGCATTTCTGTCTCCATACATATATCGTGTTTAGTGAGTGTGCTTGCAATGTTGATAAGGAACTGCGCTGACAATGTCAAGAGTTTTGTACGACGCGGGTTCGATGCCTGGACTCGTGGCCTATTAAAATGAGGGAAAGACTGGGCACCTGTTGCTCCGCGCACTCAGGCCTACAACCTGTAATGTCTTATCACATCAAACACCCAAAACTGAAAACTGTTTCGGAACAAAGTTTCTAGATATGTGTATGATGTTTGCACATTTTAATAGAAGACATTATACATGCAGTGGTTCTCAACCGGTGGGCAATTCCCTCCAGGGGGGAATTGTAGGGTTTCCGGTGGGGTGGGGTGGGGTGGGGGGAGAATTTAGATTATTTCAAGATCACATTAATACAAGAACCGATTACTTGATATTGGCTTTCCCTCCATACTTTACAGTTCTGGACTTCTCGCCTTTCTGAAACTCGTTTTATAACGTAAGTAGACCCCCAAAATCACGTTTTATTCAGATGTCTAGACTTGTTCTAGTATTTAAATATTGAGCACAACCCACTACTGGCAACGCCGATCGCATTCTGGTATGAACCTAAGGCCTATCCACGTCAATATGGAAGCACTATACTCGAGTTTCGCCCTCATTTGAGCTCGTCAGTAGTGCATATCCCTGACCGGATCCGGAAGCAGTCCCGGATCACGCGTGTGAAAGTGCTTCAACCGCGTGATCCGGGACTGTTTCCGGATCCGGTCAGAGATATGCACTACTGTCGAGCTCAAACGAGGGCGAAACTCGAGTATAGTGCTTCCATATTGACGTGGATAGGCCTTAGGTTCATACCAGAATGCGATCGGCGTTGCCAGTAGTGGGTTGTGCTCAATATTTAAATTTCAAATCCCGAAACAACCACATAATCAATTGTTCTAGTATGTGTTAAATTTAGCTTTCTTTTGTACTGTTTACGTATACTGTGTAGGGGCGGGTGAGGGGGATTTATAGGGAGAAAATTCAAAACGGGGGGAGGGGGTGGGACGTGGCATTCTGGATATATGGTGAAGGGGTGCATGGGCTCAAAAAAGGTTGAGAACCACTGATCTACTGGCTTAAACAGTCACACACGCACATATATATGGAGTTAGTTATTTTATAAAACAAAAGACGCCATAAAACTAGCATGCATGCAGGTTTAATTTTTTTTTTTTAAAGTTAAAGACCATTTTATACACCTTACAGACAAAAGGGCGCATGGTGCTAACCCCATGCGTTTATTAACTGATGGACACTGGGTGGGTGATGAGGTCAGTATCATACTGACAGCCTTTACTCTCCAAGAGATGTTCTGGTGCCCACATGATTAAAGTTTAGGTGGTCGGATCTTTAACAACAGCAATAACACTCTGAAACGTTATGTGGATCTATAACAACAACGATAATACTCCAGAAACTTTATGTGGATCAATAACAACAACGATGACACACTGAACCCTAATGTTGGATCTATTGATTGATTGATTGATTTAGGAATCGACATCACAGCATTCCGGGCATTCCCATAAGTGCTCCGTCCCCATCCTCAGCAGCCAGCGAAGAGTTCCAACACTAATAGTACCAGTGGCAATCTGATTATAAGTCCGACTCGCCTTTCCTTTGAGCGTGAGCGTCGACCAGATCTCTTCGTCACTCCTCGTTGTCTCATTCTTGCCAGACCATGGTAATCCATTTGCTCCTCCGAGGTGTGCACATGCTCCCACAAGGCCGCAACCACGTCTGCCTTGTCATGTATCAATACTCCACCAAGTTCTGCAGAGCCAGCCAATCTGTCTGCCTGTTCATTTCCCAGCACACCGGCATGCCCCGGAGATTGATCCAGGCGATGCTTGTCACCCATGACCTCCGAAGCGAAGAAAGCCTCTCCGCACGAAGTCTGCCCGTCCTCACCCTCGTCAGCATGCTTTCTGAGTCAGTTACAATCACGATGTGTCTGTGTGTCGTATTCTCCATCCAGGGGAGAGCCGCAGTGACTGCCTCCACTTCCATTCTTAAGCTGGATGTTGTGGTATCATATGCCAGGCTCTCCTGCCCCATACATCGACCATTAGCTTTGGCTATGAAACCCCAGCCACTTCTCTCACCTCTTGACACCGAACCATCTGTGTAGATAATCACATCACTCGAGTGAGCATTGTCCTGAATTAGTTGCTGGATTTCCACTTCCGTGGCCCCTGCTGGCCACTCCCTGCACTCCCGGCTTAATATGATTATAACTCAGCACAAGTCTGACTGCTCCGCTGGCACTCTGACCCACTCCTCTCCACGCCTAATGTTCTCCAAGGGGCACACCTGTCTGATCGTATCCTCCGCCTGAGCCATCCATGATTTCCCTCTTATCAGTCGCTGTCCCTTAACTGCGTCCAGCGCCTCATGCAGTGGGTGGTCTGTGTTGGATCTATAACAACGATAACACACTGAACCGTTTTGCCGTATCTATAACAGCAATGATAACACACAGAACTGTTATACTGGATATATAACAACGATAACACAATGAAACAGTTTGCTGGATCTATAACACCAACGATAACACAATGAAACAGTTTGCTGGATCTATAACACCAACGATAACACATTGAAACCGTTTGCTGGATCTATAACACCAACGATAACACATTGAAACGTTATGCTTGTTCAATACCAACAGCGATAACACACTGAACCGTTATGCTAGATCTATAAGAACAGCGATAACACACTGAACCGTTATGCTGGATCTATAGCAACTGTGATAACACACTGAACCGTTATGGTGAATGTAGCAAACTAAGAATATTTCAAGAAATAGCACGATTGGCTTTTACCTTTGTGTAATGATTAATGAATTGAAACGTGGCGTTGATACGCATTTAGCTTTCAATTTTTTATATTAGGCAATGAATGAATCACCCCAAAACAACGAGAAGTAGATTGTGAGCTTTACTAAAACACGACTACAAGAGACAAATTGGACGTTGCGGCCAAAGCCTTCGTTAGCACAGGACAAACAAATACACACCCAACACAAACCTACATGAAACACACTATGACAATATTAAACTATTAAACGAATTAAATGTTCTCATCTGATTCTGTGTCCTTGCTTGGAAAGACTGACACGCGTAGGGCTCCAGTGGGTTAATAGACCGGATGTATGGTACACGGGTCAAAGGTCAAGCGGGAGGGGAGTGGGGTGGAGAAGCGCCCAGAAGTGCCGAAAAGTGAAATTTAAGACCGGCAAAGATGTCGCGGACGCAGTTGACAATTAGCAATTCTCGTTAAGCGCTCGAAACACCGCTGAGGAAAACTACATAGTGTAGGTCCACACAGACTTTGTTTTGACCAGATTCTTGTTTACCAATTTTTTATATTGTCCATTTTATTTTCTGATATTGTTTTCTTTTCTTCAATTATATATAAACACTGTTGCGTATCCCTTACGGGACGTTCCAGCCAACACCAGCATTTTTCAGCTGCTGCTGATGTACTAGGCAAGTGTTACGTTCAGTAGTTTGCCCTTGCTTTCTGAACGACCGGCTCCCATACCAGAACGTTATAACACAACGCGACACGATCTGCTGCACAAATCGGTGGCAGCTGAGCTTCGAACGCCTGGTACCCGGCTCACGAACCGCGTTCGCAAGCCTTTAGCCACGGAGCCCGCAAAATTATATAAGTGCATATCAATATATTTGAATTTTGTTTCCTAAAATTTCATACCGTAACTGGAATTTATTAAAGTTCTTACCTGGGGCCTGTAGAGGACACGACTTGTCTGTTTCATCATCATCATCATCACCATCATCATCATCATCATCATCATCATCACCATCACCATAATCATCATCATCATCATCACATGCCATGTCAACCTGTCTAGGCGTTCATGTCTCACCACAGATCTCGGTCATTGGTGTTCTGTATCAATTCTGATGATGATGTTCCACCATGTCCACGTCTCAATACATCCAGCATCATTAGTTTCTCCATTAGTAGTCTGATAACCTGACTGGTGTTACACGAGGCCTGTAACGCTCCCTACCAGATGTGGCTGTCCTAAGACAGTCATTGTCTTGGTTCTCTAATTCAAATCTATGGACATTCATAAAATTGTGGGAAGATAATGTGATGGTTTTCCTTAGTATTTCGCATATAATCGGGGGTATTTTATCTCTGCCTTTGACAACAATTTCTGACTGTCATGATAATTGAGTGCTTTATTCTGCTCAGTTGCAGAGGTCCACTTATCTCAGTGAATATTCGGTCCCCAGAGCAGCGTTTGCCACACATTGGTGTGTTTCAAATCCTCTACCACTGGGAGATGCAGCTGGGATATTCTCTTATTAGAGTTATGAGACCATGATGACATTTCCCAAAACTGTCCAGTACTTTTAGTGGCCTGGTTGTGTCTACACGAGGACAATATCTATCTGTATACATGCATTAACAAAATTGTTTCTCTGTGCACATATGAAACATATTTCCCAGTCTGCATACTTGGACAATATGTATCTGTCTCTACGTGTAGACAAGATTTTCCTGTGTATATGGAGAAGGTTTGTCTGTCTGTTCAACATACCTGCCAGTGAGTTCCATGTTTCTGATACCATCTGCTTGTGAACGAACACAGTTGACGATTTCTGCATGTCTTTAAAAGCCGCTGGAAATACATCTGAGGAAACAACACATACTGGCACAAATTAGTGCTTGCGTTAAATATTTCACGGGTGCAAACACAGTAAATTAAAAGCAACACAACCATAAAACAATCACTTGTGTTTGAGACCGCGCTGGGGAATATATGTAACTTTAACTATGTTATGAGAAATGTATTGGCATGAACTACGTGAATAAATATTTTCATCTTACGGTCCATGTTGAGTGGGGTTGGTGATCATGTCCGTCCACAGACTTGTGTCTTGTGTACTGCCAGTCGTGACTGATAATGATGTTACTTCGTACCATGATATCAGACGGTTCAATCTTGTTCTCCCCCTGCTTCTTCTTCCCTCCAACTTTCCGGTTGTTTAAATATAAGAATGACCAATATTGCTTGCGTGAGAGAAAAAGTGTGTGCTTGTGCTTGTAACATCGTTTAGTGAAGAAGCATGGATAATGAACAAAACGAACGCGTAATTATAACACAATTATATAATCAAATGAAGGTCCTATACTGAGGGATGTACAAAAGATTTCGTAGTCTTTAATGTAAATACAATCTAACACAGAAAAAACAAACACTGAAGTTCTAAGTTGGAAACTGAAACGGAGATGTAGAAGGAGACAACGAGCGTGTGAATAAAATGTATTATTAAAGGGTAAAGAATTGGGCACGCGGGCCCGTCTTACATTCGGCTGTTCCAACCACATATCTTGCTCACATCAACTGTCTATTAGACAAGCCACATTTACATTGAAACAAAAAACATTGTGAAATAAATGCTGTAAAGAGATGAAGAAGAAGTTATGCATTTTATTATATTATTTTTATCTTTTTATATTGAAGTTTCTGCAAAAGGAAAATTTGATATTACAGAGCTGCTCACCTTTTACTGTGTCTTGTCGTCTTGCAACCTGCATAATATAAATGGCAATAATATATTAATATCACACTACCATAATTTAGTAGAGTTAAAAATCTATTGGGAATACAGAGTCTGCACCGGTGAAGAAGGATCGACCCCCCCCCCCCCCCCCCCCAAAAAAAAAAAAAAAAATCGTACAGGTAAGGATACCAATCCTGCACTGCTGCGGATTGAACTCGGACCACTGCTTTGACGTACAAGCGCGCTAGTGACTATGAAACAATTAATCAATAATACGAGGGTTAGTTAATAAGTAATTCACAAATGACTGTAGAAAAAATAACTAAATATGATAACAACTTGAAACAAGGTTATTTTTGCACATACATTGTCCCTTTATTTTTCAACATAATTTCCACCAACATTGATGCACTTATCCCATCGTTTTATCAGTCCTTCCAAACCGGCTGCATAGAACTGCGTGATCTGTTCTCATTTACCGGCTATCCCACAGAACTGTGTGACTTATTTATTGACTCCCCCATGTGTTAGCATAAACACTGAAAACACACTTTGGCGGGAGACATTTCGCGAATGACGCCGAAGTTGAATGTGAAGTGAAAACGTGGTTTATAAAACAGAGCACAAAGTTCCATGCAGCCGGTTTAGGAGGACTGATAAAACGATGGGATAAGTGCATCAATGTTGGTGGAAATTATATTGCGAAATAAAGGGACAATGTGTGTATAAAAATAAACTGGTTTAATGTTGTTATCTAGTTAGTTATTTTTCTACAGCCATTTGTGACTTTCTTATTAACTTACCCTCGCAACATAGTTATCACTTCTGTCACTTTATCAGAAGATAAGCATAATTAGGCATGATCGACCGCTCCAGTAAGCTAGACAGTTGATGAAGATGGTGATAGGCGGTCCCTATAGTGTGGTGTACAAGCAGGCAGAATGGGTGTGTTAGAGATTGCCATGACCTGAGTTACGTCATGGCATAGTCAAGCCATAACCCAGTTTAGAATAGGTTAAATGTTATGGCAGTGTTCAGGAATTGAACACCTGGAACGTGAAAAGTGGATACTTTTCACAAAGCGTGGAAACGCGGGAACTCGCTTCGGGTGAACACGAGGCGAGTTCTATAAGGGACAGTCTACGTTCAGCAATTGTCCAGTACGGACATGGTCAGATGTGTACAGAGCAACGGCTAAAGATTATGCCGCTCGTTTTAATGTGTTTAGAATTTCGTTAGTGTCGCCAAGTGTTGAATATTTGCATGTGTAATGGCATTGTACAATGTGCTTAGATGAACATAAATTGTGGAAAACGTTGTTAGAGTTGTGTCTTGAATAGTTGCATTCCGTTCGTCATCGTTGGAGTGAAGAGAGAATGCAAAGGTAATTAATGACAAGGGTTGAGCCAGAAGAAGTTATGTGCTCAACCGAAAGAAGAAGGAATAACAAAGGTAAATCCTGCACACGACGAAGATGCTCTACACAGAAAGCTTGCGACGCAAGAAACTAGCCAAAGGTGATGACAGGATGATGGTGATGGAAGTGAGAACCCCTAGCCATGGGTGATGACAGGATGATGGTGATGGAAGTGAGAACCCCTAGGCATGGGTGATGACAGGATGATGGTGATGGAAGTGAGAACCCCTAGGCATGGGTGATGACAGGATGATGGTGATGGAAGTGAGAACCCCTAGCCATGGGTGATGACAGGATGATGGTGATGGAAGTGAGAACCCCTAGGCATGGGTGATGACAGGATGATGGTGATGGAAGTGAGAACCCCTAGGCATGGGTGATGACAGGATGATGGTGATGGAAGTGAGAACCCCTAGGCATGGGTGATGACAGGATGATGGTGATGGAAGTGAGAACCCCTAGGCATGGGTGATGACAGGATGATGGTGATGGAAGTGAGAACCCCTAGGCATGGGTGATGACAGGATGATGGTGATGGAAGTGAGAACCCCTAGGCATGGGTGATGACAGGATGATGGTGATGGAAGTGAGAACCCCTAGCCATGGGTGATGACAGGATGATTACAGGATGATGGTGATGGAAGTGAGAACCCCTAGGCATGGATGATGACAGGATGATGACAGGATGATGGTGATGGAAGTGAGAACCCCTAGCCATGGATGATGACAGGATGATGACAGGATGATGGTGATGGAAGTGAGAACCCCTTGGCATGGGTGATGACAGGATGATGACAGGATGATGACAGGATGATGGTGATGGAAGTGAGAACCCCTAGGCATGGGAAACATCACTGTAAATAAAGCCAGAGCTGCATCTTCTCATTGGCAAAGTGATACCCCATGTAGGACTTGGCAGAGATACACAATGAAGAAGCTGGATGACCTAAATGTTCAGAAATATCCTTCGTTTGTGCGGCAAATGTTCACAAATATCGATCGTTTGTATAAATATCATATCACTTGTATAAATCTCATACAACTGAAATTTTTTTTCCCCATTTCCCTTACAGGACGCTGCAGTCAACACCAGCACTTTTCAGCTGCTGTTCATGTACTAGGCAAGATTACGCTCAGTAGTTTGCCATTTCTTTCTGAGCGACCAGCTCACATATCTGGTAAGTTACCGACTCGGCGAGAACCGCTACCGTTTCTCGCGCACATCACATTACTCATGAGAGTATTCGGGATTACGGAGAAAGACGTAAACCTCTAGGCCGGGGAGACCGGCATACAATTTAAATAACAAGAGAAATAACTTCACATGTATTGATCGGCACTCATACAGGTGAAAAGAATAAGATGAAACCGTTCGACAGAGGCAATGATCACGAACACAGGTAACAGGTGGTTTCAGGAGATAACACTGTTTGTAGAACAAAAACACCTTGTGCCATGACTGACTCGTCAAAATGTCCATACAGTCTGAGCTTAAGCCCAGGTTGGTCACGTGTCCTCCACGGGCGTGGGGGATCCTACGGTCAACCAACCACAAGAACCCTGTCAGTGTCGGGGGTTGAGCAGACACCATCGTCCTGGTAGGCAAGCGCTCTAACCACACTGCCACTGCGGCTTCTAACAACTGTGAACTCGTAAACATTGTCCCAGACAGAGTCGTTGATGAGGTGTTAGACCTTCACTTACTATAGACCGCGACATATGAGATTAGGTTTTCATTTCTCTTCCTCGTCACCCTTCCCAGATAATTATTAATATTGTCTGCTACCATTTGTGTGAAACTGGATCGACCTCACAGCCACACTGGTTGGGAAAATTATCCTGCCTCTGCCGGAGATTAAACCAAGATCAGTGTCTTGGAAGGTAAACGCACTAACCACTATATCACCGACACTCCCCTAACTTCTTTTTTAAAAACGAAAATGTCCCTTCTATAAGCCATTGACATGTGGTAGATAGCCCCATCTTGTATGGACCAAGCAGCACTAAGCGGGGGAGGGGGGGGGGTATGGTCGCTATCACATCGACCCCCATTACTTCACAAGACATCGTCAGGTACCCATTTTGGGCTTGATCTTTGTACATTCGAAATCGCCCTGACACGGTTCGAACTCAAGACCACGGCTACGGTAGGCCAACGTCTCCCTAACAATTATAGAGTGAGCTAATGGTTAGAGCAGAATCAGGCCAGTGAAGTAACATAGAACTTACTGCTTTCAACATGGCAGACATTTGCACACGGTTCTCTGCACAACATTTCAGGACGTGGCCCTCCTTTCGCTGTATGAGTCCCTCCACCACTGGGTCGTTTCTGAGCTGGGTGTATGGGTTCTTCACCAGCCGCTGACAATCCAGGCACACTTCCTGGAAGCTCGTCAGATCCTCACTTGACGTCCTAGCCTGTAGCAGAGGAAGGCTAGGGAAGTTATAGCTGCTTGCTTTATTGGTGATTTATATGACACAGATTATGATTTGTTTCTTCTCTCTCTCACTCTCTCTCTCTCTCTCTCTCTCTCTCTCTCTCTCTCTCTCTCTCTCTCTCTCATTCTCTCTCTTTCTCTCTCTCTCATTCTCTCTCTCATTCTCTCTCTATCATTCTCTCTCTCTTTCTCTCTCTCTATTTCTCTCTCTCTCATTCTGTCTCTTTCTCTCTTTCTCTCTCTCTCTCTCATTCTATCTCTCTCTTATTCTCTCTCTCTCTTTCTCTCTCTCTTTCTCTCTCTCTCTTTCTCTCTCTCTCTCTCATTCTATCTCTCTCTTATTCTCTCTCTCTTTCTCTCTCTCTCTCTCTCTCTTTCTCTCTCTCTCTCTCTCTCTCTCTCTCTCTCTCTCTCTCTGAGTTTGATAATGACGATTGTGTTGTTGATGATGATGATGATGATCTGGTGTTGTTGATGATGATAATGATGAAGACAATGATGGTTATGAAGGTGACGATGGCGATGATAATAATAATTATGGTGGTGATGATGATGATGATGATGATGATGATGATGATGATGATGATGATGATGATGATGATGATGCGCGTAATGAATTAAAAATACCCTATTAGAATGTTCTAATTCATAAAGACAAAACTGAGGTCAACACGACCGAATGGATAAGCCACTAGCTCTTAAACTTCCGGTGTGTCGATGGGGAGGTAGCAAGTTCAACCCCTACACCGGTCAGTTCGAATAAAATGTTGACTTCTCGTCCTTGACATGGGGACGTAAATTACAAGTACCTCGGAAGTCTGTGTGGGTTGGCCTCATGGCGAGAGACTGGTAATAAGAAAACCTAGCCCATACGAAATAATCTGTGTGAATTACGTTCGAGTTCAAAGCGAGCCAACACCAACAAGAATTGTTTTTAAATCTATGATTAATATAGATATTTTTTGACTCACGTGTTTCTCGTGACCTCGGGGAATGAACTCTGTTGCAAGAACTGGTGTCACATACAGCAGGACAGCAAGACACGACAGCAGAGCTGTCAATGACAGTATCAGTGCCAGCCGCTTATAGCCTCGACTAAGAAATAAAATAACCGCAGTTCAGTTGACATCTTCATAACGACTGTAACAACAACAATAACACCTTTAAAAAAAAAGTCGCTTAAAAGTCGACAGGGTCGACTTCATTGCACCGGGTTTTATCCCATATGGCTTTGTCTCTTTCCGCAGCACGGAAAGCGTCGCACAAAGCACGAACTCCGTATCTCTAGCGACGACCTACAGGAGTCTCCGAAAAATTTCACTCGTGAACCGAAGGACGCGGCCCGGAATCGAACCCACAACCTTCGGAGCCGAATCAAACGGCTTGACCACTACGCCATGGAGACTCCCATAACACCTTTATAACGGCTGTAACATCAACAATAACATATTCACAACGGCTGTGTTAACAGCAATGGAATCTTCATAACGGTCTTAATAACAACAATATCATCTTCATAACGGTTGTAACAGCGCCAATAACACCGCCATAATGGCAGTAACAACAATGCATGTCCAGTAGCGGTATACTTCTGTGGTCTGGTGAAGTGTTGCGACCATCACATGTTAGTAGGTCTGAGAGCAGGGGGACATAGGTGGTCACTAGCCAACGACAAGAGTTGACACGGATCTCTGGTCCAACCGCGCTCATGTCAATGTCGGCGAAACGTCCTAACCATTAAACATTGTTTGCCCTTTGCAGGACATTGCGATTAACCCCACGTAGATTTGTAGGCACTTTTACGTTCAGTAGTTTGCCTTTGCTTTCTGAATGTGAAGCAAACGTTAAAGTCCAACTGACAGGTGTTGGGTTTAATCACTTATTCTGCCATCAGCGCACAGGAAGTTTAAGAGCTAGAGCAAGGGAGTCTCCGTGGCGAAGTGGTCAAGCCATCTGACTCGGGCTCCAACGGTTGTGGGTTCGATTATGGGGAGCGTTCTTCGGTTCACGATTGCATTTTTGTGGGAGAATTCCGGGTGTCTCCGCTGGAGCTAAGGAGTTCGTGGTTTGTGCGACGCTTTCGGCAGCTCGCGCTGAGGAAAGAGACTGAGCCATATGGGATAAAACCCGGTGTAATGATGTCGACCATGTCGAGCTTAAAGCGACTTTGAAGAGCTGGAGCGTTCTAATCCGTTCAGCCACGCCAACAACTACCTAGCCATTACCCCAGCGAGAGCGGATGTTGTTTGCCTGCATCTCCCGCAGACCTCTGTGTCCGTCATAATTGGGCAGTCCCACAGTCTGCTTCCTGTCTGTCTGCTGATGCTGGGGAAATGACCGGTTTCTGCAGTTGCCACCATGTTTCTGTTGTTGATGGCTCCGCTCATTCTTGTAGAAGGATCTTTGGATATGGAGATTCTTGTCTGGATCTCTGTGTCACATCTTCCATCAGGTGTCACTGTGTGGCCTGGATGTTAAAAACGATTGACCTTTTCAACTGCTATCTTCTTCTGTTGCTTAAACTGCATTGCAGCATAGGTTCCAACCAACTCAAGTCAAGCAGATAATTCTTTACTACGAGATATCCTGCCATTCGTACTATGTCCTCCCCACATTATCTCTCTCCCTCTCTCTCTCACTCTCTCTCTCTCTCTCTCTCTCTCTCTCTCTCTCTCTCTCTCACTC
>CAWUFQ010000001.1:2041028-2048528 GCA_963921405.1 Cepaea hortensis | reverse complement strand
TGAAGACTGCACTGCATTATAAAGTTCTTTACGAATTAACTTCTTCAGGCTCGCAATTACCCTGCCTGAGACATAGATGACAGAATGATCCATCTTTTGGCAGATGGAAAACATTCTGAATAATATAAAGCTGTTAATTGCAATCAGTAAAACGAGTTTTGAAGTGCTATATAGAACCTCTCCTGTTATCTCATCTCATCATGTTCCTCTTGTACCTTGCGGTGTCGAGGTGAAGTATAAACTTCGTGAGAGTGCCTGATTATGGGCTTCATATATCGATATTCCCATGGACTCTGCTATTCCCTCCGTCCAACGTTTACGTGGTCGGCCTCTTCCTCTGTTTCCATTTGGTCTGTACATCATTGCTTGTTGTGGTATGCTGTTGACTGGTAACCTACTTGCATGGCCAAACCATTTGACTTGCTGCTTTCTAATAAAATCTAGTGCTGCTTTAACCCCCACTTTAGTCCTGATTTCTTCTTGATGCGTTGAGTATTCTTCTCAGGAACCTCATTTCTGTTGTTGTGATTTTTCTTTTCTCTTTTTCTGTCATTGTCCAGGTTTGGCATTGGTAGCATAGAGTTGGTAGGAAGATTGTGTTGTAAAGTGCTTTCTTCGTAGTTACTGATACATGTTTGTTCTTTAGTATAGGTGCCATTTGTCCAATGATTTGATTTGCCTTATTGCAACTATTTTGGATCTCGTCTTCTGATCTGCCATTTGATGATATTATACTTCCCAGGTACTTGAAACTCTTCACTTGTTTCAAGGGATGTTCGTTTAGGTGAATTGTTGTTTGTTTGTTCTTCTTTAGTTATAGTCATTACCTCTGTTTTGCTTGTGCTAATTTTCATGTCATGTTCCCTACACATTTCATTTAGACTATTCATGTGGTCTTGTAATTCAGCTTCTGATTTTGCTATTAGTGCTTGGTCGTCCGCAAACAGGAGTTCTCTAATGGTTAGGTTTGCAGATGGTTCTTCTTCTGTGTTCTCGTCATGTGGTATTCTTGTTATCTCTGCTTGGCTGGTTTCTTTACATATGTTGTCTATATATGTTATGAACAAGAGAGGGGACAGGACACAACCTTGTCGTACTCCGGATTTTGTGGTGCAGGGTTCTGAGTGTCCTCCAGTTGCTCTCACTATGCATTCACTGTTGTTGTATAAACTTCTACATAGGTTTGTTAGACGTGTACTCACTCCATATTGTTTAGGATTTGCCACAACTTGTTTCTATCTGCTCTATCGAATGCCTTTTCTTGGTCGACAAAGGCTAAGTAGAGTGTTTCATTTAATTCGATTGAGTTTTCTATAAGTTGTCTAAGAGCAAAAATTGCATCTGTGCATCCTTTGTTTTTCCTAAATCCAAGTTGTGTTTCGCTTAGCTGGGGTTCTAAAGTAGTTCGTAATCTTTTTTCAAGAATTTTGCAAAATATTTTCCCAGTATGACTCAATAGTGAAATGCCTCTGTATTGTGTGCAGTCTCTTTTGCTGCCTTTGTTTTTCCAAATTGGGATAATTATGGCATTTCCCCAATCTCGTGGTGTCTGTTGTTCTACCCAAACATGATTGAATAGTATATGTAGCCAAGCTGTTCCTACTTCTCTTGCTGCTTTAATTAGTTCATTTGGTATTTCATCCTGTCCTGGTGATTTGTTCAATGGGGCTAATCTGATGGCTTCTATAATTTCTTCTTTTAGTATGTCTGGTTCTAGTTCTCTCCTGTTAAATGCATGTGAAATATGGACAATAAGCAGACAATGCTGAGAAACATCTAATGGCAGCGAAGATTTGGTATCTGAGAAAAATGCAAAGAATGTCATAAAGAGACAGAATAACGGTTGAGAAAGTTCAAGAAACACATGCAAATAGTAACATTTATTAGAAAAATTTGACGAGGACAATCTAGATTGTTTGGAACGTTATGCGAAGAAATAAACTGGAAAACGTCGTGACAACTGGCAATATTGATGAGAGAAGAACACAGGGAAGGCAGCAAGATCGATACCTGGATGGTTTGTCCGTACCGCTTAAACTGGACAAGAAAACAGAGCTGATCCACGAACGACTTTGATGATCGTGTGAGATGGAGGAACATGACCGTTCACTCTTAACGGCATGACACATGATGATGTGGTATAGATGCGGCTATTGCTTATGGTCGCATTCATTATTTTAAAAACTCTTGGTTTTGGCCTGAGGTAAAGGATCACATTCACTTCACTTGGATAACTCCATACGTGTTTCAGTCTCTTTCCATAGATCATGCTACGAGAATCTCATCACAGTGCACGAACTCAGTAACACGGTGAGAATCCAAATACAACATGAAGTTCAGAATCTCACTTGCAATAAACATTCATGTGTAGATGGTTTCCTGATTTGAAAGTTAGTCTTGGTTGAGGCCTATTCTGAAGAGACAGATCATGGTGACGTAGAAAAATCTATCAATCAGTCAATCAGGTGCTGTCTCCATAATGAAGGATCTCCAACTATGTCTGTCTCTCGCCCTGACTGTACATTCTGTCAGACTGATGTTCGTCCATCTCGTGATGTTATCTTACTACTCGCATCATTGTCTATATCTTGCTCGCTTGCCCGCAACCTTGCCCTCCTGTGTGGTTTTTATAAGAGTATCATGTCTTTTAATATTGCACTTGCCTCCTTTTTATTTTTTTTTCATCAACTCTTTCTCCATTTCCAATTTTTCTAGAACCTCAGTGTTTGATTGTTTTTGTTTCAATGAAATACGACATATTCGTCTGTATATCCACATCTCCAGGGCCTCTATTCAACGTTTTAGTTGCTTGTTCAATGTCCAGGTTTCCCCGCCTTACTGTATTGTTAAATATACGTAGCATTTGACAATTCTCATGTTTAACGTGTTGTTAATCTCTCTAGATGTTAATAATGATTTCATGCTGTTGAAAGCATTTTTGGCCATTCCTGTTCTCTTTTTGAGTTGTATTTCACTTCTGCAATCATCTTTATTATACGTCCAAGATAGGAGAAACTTGTTACTTTTCTAGTATCTAAACGTTTACTGTGATGTTCATCCAATTCAATCCAATTTTTGGTACGAATACCCCCTTTCAGCCTTCGAGTTTTCGACTTGGCTATAGTTGGGGTATTTATGGTGTAGATTGTCTTTCGTACTTTGGGCTGCTTGTTGTCAGTTTCCCGGCTTCTGATGGGTTGATTGCGTTCGTTACTTTATTCATGGTGTTTTTTATGTCTGGACAGAGTCGCGCACTTGTTGAGGCCTGTGGTTGTTGTGTGCCCACCCCGTCATATGGTGCTGTTTCCTTCAGGGAGCTTTACCAGTTGTCGTCTCTTCTGGTGTTCCTCCTATTTCCCCGTCTTGGCTTGTCTTCGAATACTCTCGGTACTCGAAAGTTCGATCTTGGTGGGGAGCGATATCGTTCCATGGCTTCCCTACGCACACGGTCTTGGTCTGGGTAGCCGTCTTCATCCAGTTGTATGTCTTCTTCTGATGGTTCTTCTTCTGTCTATGTTCTTGCATCTTCTGGTTTGGGTGTGGCTGTCTTGGTCTTGAGCAGTTATAATATCTCTTGTAGAGTATCCTCTGTCTTTTCTTTCACTTCTTGTATTTTTGATAGTTATTCTTCAGTTTCAGCCTTTATAACAGCCATACGAGAGACATCCTGCTCAATCTTCTGCTGAACTTGCTTCGTTTCGTCCAGGATGCGCTGAGCGGTTGTTATCTGAGTATCTTGCGTCTTTTCTTTCTCTTCCTCCATGCTGTTGAACTTTGATGTCAGGTCCTTCAGATGTCCTTCCAGTTGCGCTGTGTCGCTTTTTGTGAGTTGATTGGTCACCTCGTACTGCTTCCTAGCCTCTTTATAGGGTAGGTTGGATTTGATAACGATCTTCATAACTTCCTTGCTGTCTTGGTGGCAGGGGCTGCCGAGGTACCTGGCGCCGTGGTTGCCGAGGCAGTTGGAGCACTTTCTGTTAGGGTTAGGCCTCCTGAAGTCCTTGTCGATCTTTGCATGCTGGCACTGACTGTATGGATGGGGTCCGGTGCAGTATCTACACACCTCCACCTTACTCTTGCAGGTGGCACGGGTGTGTCAAAACTTCTGGCACTTAGAGCACTACAGCACTCTGGGTATGTAGTGCTCTGGAACTTGGTCTCTCTTGTCTCAACTGATGAATTGAGGGATCACTCGGTCCTCCGATGTTACTATGACGACTGTGGACCGGATGTTGTTCTTTCCGATGATCCTCTCAGCGATGGTGATCTTGAGTTTCTTGTTGTCCCATGTCAGCATCTCCCTTGATCTGGTCGTTGGCGAGATGGGTCTTGACTCGTTTAATGACCCATCGTTTGCTTGTACGGTGCCGGGTGGCTTACAGTACGATGCCGTGGTGAAGCTTGATGTCGGCCTTCTCTCGTTGTGTGATTTTCTGCACAGTTGATGTCGTCTTTGGGTTATTGTTGATGGAGACCACTACTCCATCATGTGTCTTGCGCAGCTGGTAGGTGCTGTTTCTTCCCAGCTCGTTTTCAGACAGACTGATTATCTTGTTTGTTGGTACCTCCGAAAGTTTGGCTTCTCTCACGCTTGTCTGTTTTAGCAGTAATTTGCCGGTGAAGTCCTCAGTTGTTGTGGTTTCCTCCGATGTGGAGGTCTTTGGTAACCTGGGCTGCTTTGTCTTCGTGCTGTTGAAAACTTTACAGCTGCTGCTGGCTTCAGTTAAAGTTGTAGTCTCTGACATCGATTGAGCGACAGGAGTGGCTTCATCTGGTGTAGAAGTGGTAGCTTCCTTTAATGTTTCTTCAGGTTCTGGCGTTGTGCTGCGGCTAGCAGACGCGTTTTCTTCATCATCTTGATAGTCTTGGCGGCTTCCACGCTGCTCATTTTGAACGTCGAGTGTCTAGTGGAGTTTTTCTTGCCACGTGCCATTTTCTAACACGCGGCCGGCTTCCGATTAGGCGACTTGCTCTCGATAGCGCGTCGAGTCGACTTTATGAATGATGATGGTGATGTTCGTTTATAAACACTGCTAATTATCATAGTGTTCGTTTTTTTGGATGTTAATATCTAAGCCACATTCTGCACTATGCATGTTTACTTGTTCCACTAGGTTTTGTAACCCTTGCTCACTTTCTGCTAGTAACACGTTATCGTCAGCATGTCTAAGATTGGTTATGATTCTTCCATTGATGTTAAGTCCAGGCAGGTCGACTTGTTTAAAATTTCTTTCTGATACGTTGAATAGGCTTGGGGCAACACACATCCCTGCCGTACTCCTCTTTTTATCTCTATAGGCAACGAATAGTTATTTTCGCATCTAATAGACGCCACATGTCCCCAATACAAGTTACTAATAAGTCTGATGTCCTTTCCGTCTACTCCTATATCTTGAAGACACGTAATTAGTCGTTAGTGTTGGGCTCTATCAAAAGCTTTCTTGTAGTCTATAAAACAAACATATATACTTGTCTGAACTTCTCTATATTTTTCAGTTAACTTCCTCAAACAGATTATTACGTCTCTTGTGCCGCTAATTTTGCAAAGCCCAAATTGTTCTTCAGCTACTTCCTCATCTATTTATTTTGAAATCAGTTATCAGTTATCAGTTATGAGTTGGGGTATCTTCTTTGCACTCCGGACATGTCCATAGGTGCTCAGATCCCCCCCCCCCCCAGCATATGCATCAGCGTCCGGTGGCTAATAGTGCCAGTTCTGTGTTGGTTGACGAGGCGCTTTGTTTTCCCGATGTACCTCTCGCGTCTGGCTGTGCCGATTCTTACTCCCAAGTCTCTCATCCTGGACAGCGATGTGGAATCACTGACGTCAAAGTCCTCTGTTCTCGCCATATCTTTGAGGACGTTAATAACATCGGCACGATCCATGGGCTGGCCATCTACAGGGGGTGCAGAGCCAGCCAGTTTATCAGCTCGTTCATTTCCCTCGACTCCCACACGTTCCGGGACGAAGATGAAGGTGACTTTATGGACAACAGACTTCCGCAGCGACTCAGTCCATTGTCTACGTACAGATCCAGCTTCGACCTTCTGAACCATGCTCATTGAATCACTTAGTAAACACACGTTGGTATAATGCTGTGATTCCAGCCATATGAAAGCCTGTGTAACTGCCATCACCTCCATCGTCATGCTGCTCGTGGTCATAAAGTGGGCACCACTGGATTCTTGAACGGTTCGGCCCGCTGAACGGGCTGTAAATGCCCACGCACTTCTCTGCTGCTTTACAACGGATCCATCTGTATAGCTGAGCACTTCGGGGCTATCTGAGTGTTCATAGATGAGCGCGTTAACCTCTGCATTGACAGCGGCAGGGTTCTGCTCTCTACACCGTCTGTCGAGTGTGATATTTTTGAATTCTTTCTTGCATAACCTTGAGTAGTTCTTTAGTTATGTTGCTCATTAAGCTAATAGTTCCGTTATCCTCACCATCAATAGCTCTTGGCTTCTTGGATAGTGTGATGAAAATGTATGTTTCCAAATCCTTGGGGATTTACCCCGTATTATATATATCATTACATAATTCTGTGATAGTATCCATGCCAAAGCTGGATAAGGATTGTATCATCTCTGTTGTTATCTTGTCAGGACCTTCAGCCTTTCCTTCTGTCATCTTTTTAATAACCCTCCCTGCTTCAGCCTTTAATATGTTTGGTCCATCTTGAGTATTATACAATGTTGATTTATTGACCCTGCTGTCCCAGAATAAATCTTCTGTATACTCTGTCCATCTTTTTATTATGTCGGTGTTATCAATTATAATTTCTCTATTTTTTTATCCTCTGATACAACCATTTTCTGTTATATAATTTTTCTTCTTGGTAAATCTTTTTTTTTATATTTTCATGCAATTCTTTCGAGTTGTATTTTATTTCCAGATCCTCTATTTCTTTTCATTTATTTTTTCTGCAACCAATCTTCTTTGGCAACTCTGCACATGTGACGTATTTCTCTGTCTATTAATATATGCTCTGGGGTGCACTTTGCTTTCTTTCGTTAAGTCATTTTGCTGAAGATTTCATCGGTTATCCATAATTGCTTTTCCTTGTTTATCTTCACTGGCAAGATGGTATCTGCAGTCTGAATACTAGTTTTCACACATTCCCATGTTTATTAATTTTATCCTAAGGATTTTCACGTCTATATTGTTCCATGCTTTCAACGATTAGCCCAACATACCTATAGTTTACTTAAACCAGGGAAAATAGAACATAAATTGATGCATTCTCTTGGAGATAGATGCCTGCGTTAGTCGTCTCGCTAAGTGAGGGAAAGACAGTCGCTCATTTATCCATGCAAACAGGCCTACATAATGTGATGTCTCTATCACATCATTGACCATAGCAGACTCCTTCTCAGGGCCATGTTGGAGATTGAGAAAGAACGTCAATTGGCAAGGCACTTTGTGATATTATATGATGATAATAACGGTGGTGATGATCTTCTTCTTCTTCTTCTTCTTCTTCTTCTTCTTCTTCTTCT
>CAWUFQ010000001.1:1898528-2033528 GCA_963921405.1 Cepaea hortensis | reverse complement strand
CCCAGCGGTTTCTTACCTTTAATAAATCTGACTTTGTGCCTCGTCTGATGAGCAGTAGACAGGAGAATCACTCCAAACTATGAACTCGAGTAACCTGATAAAATAAGTCATGTGTTTCCATTATAGAAGGTCTAGATAAAATGGTCATTTTAAATCGGACATTCCCGACCTTCTACTTAAGATATATTTATTTTCTGCTCCATGACAACTCAACAGTGTTCAATGCGATCTGGGGAAATAAAAATGTGTGCTGTGTGTGTTTCTTAAAATCAGTGTGTTCAAATATGAATGAATCTACGAGACATCCAGTAAAGGGAATGTATTATGCCATGTACTATTGCTCAAGAATTATGGGGGAAATTGAAAGAGACGGGTGAATATAATCACCGCTCACATCGGAAAGACACCGAACAAGCAAACAACAGCGAAAGTACGAAATATACAGGAGATATTCGAATATTCGAGACTTGGAATGTTAGAGGAATGTTAGAAGACTAGGAGAGAAAACCACTGCTGATTCTCATCGTCATCACGTTACCTACGAGAGTATACGAGATTACGGAGAAAAGTCGCTAACCTCTAAGCCAGGAAGCCGGCAGTACTAGTATAGTTCATTTAAAAAAACACCAAAAATTACAGTCTATCCTGTTTATTTGTGTATCTCAAAACAACCCCCCAAAGCAGAAGCCTGATATGGGTCAGAGATGTAATAAGGTCATCACGTTTTGTTCCCTCGATTCACGGAGGAATATGCGGCTATTCTTTCCTTCTGTTGGCGGACGACGAACACAGGCGTAGAACCCTTTTCCGACTGCGCTCATGACATTTCTAGCATAGCTCCCTATCAACCACACTGACACGCCCACCTAAGTTTTGTCTACTCACACTTTGTCTATCTCCGAAAGGATTTTCCTTACTAGCGCCATGTTATATAACCCGTGGTTTAGCTGCAAAATGTACACTTTTATCTAGGGTAAATAGGGCAATGCGACATTCATGAGCTGGTCTCTTTCTCTTCATACCCCCGACATCTGATTTTTTTAAAACTGGTTAACCCACCCCATGTAGGTCACTCCGTTGCCAAAGGTTACACCCATAATAGGGGAAGCCACTGGAAAGTAACTTGGCAGCCGAGCACGTGGTGGTGAGTTCTAATAAGCATCGAGGAGAATTTTTAAAATTGACTATGAACTTCCAGGTCGACCCAGCCTGAAATGAGTAGGCAAACAGACAGGCGGGCGGGCAGAACAACAGAGAGACAGGTTGAAAATCAAACAAACATGAAGATAAGTTTGTAGGCAGGCAGATAGCCAAAGGGACAGATAAGCAGGCAGAAAGACAGACTAACAGAGAGAGAGAGAGAGAGAGAGAGAGAGAGAGAGAGAGAGAGAGAGAGAGAGAGAGAGAGAGAGAGAGAGAGAGAGAGAGAGAGAGAGAGAGAGAGAGAGAGAGAGAGAGAGAGGGAAAGACATTAAGTAACAAGAATATTGTTATACAGTGCAAGGAAGAATGTGGACGACGGAAAATCTTATTTAAGGCAGCAACTTGCTCTTAAGCAATACACCCAAGTAAGGGTCATGAGGGTTCTGCAGTTTTCTCATGCGTTAAATAGATTCTGCTCTTATTGTAAAAGGTTACGCAAGTAAGTTCTACACGTATGTCAACAGATTCTGTCTATATTTTAATATTACTTTCTCAACATGCAAGCACTGCCTTGATTCATGATAAAGAAATATTTAACATGAACTCCCTTGACTTTATGGTTACACTTCAGTGTGCAAGAAAGAAAACTACCACATTGTACATGAGGAGAAAAAACATTATGGAAGAAAGCACCCTGTGCGTGAGGCTGCATGAACGAGGAGATATGGCGAGAGATGGAGACACTTTCCCTCGGGCTGGTGATGAGAGCCACGTTCTGCAAAGGATACTACAGGATGATGATGATGATGATGATGATGATGATGATCATGATGATGATGCCAGAAAGAACTCAACTATCTCCAACACCATGTTTCTGATCGCATACATTACATGACCTGGCATAGTGGTTGTGGCTTGGGGATAGTCAAACTGCTTTCCACAACTCCCAATCATAACGAGCTCAGGGTTATAAATCAGCTGCCGGATATTTGAATGCAGACCACCTCGCCTTGATTTCGATAGTATGAGGCTTCAGCCTTTCAGAAAGTAATGCAAACTACTGACCTAACATTGACTAGTAGATCACAAACAGTCAATACATTATGTGGCAACGTCCTGTAGGAGACAATAAACAAATGTTTATCCTGTGGATCCAACCTTGAAGAATAAATCATAATGACATAAAATCAGAGTTGTAATGTAAAATTCAGTGTACAATTAATCATTTGTATTGTAAACAGTTCACATATTACAATTGAAAAAGTACAACATATCTTGATAATAATACTACTATATCTCGAAGTAGTTTCCTGTGATATGATAGAGACATCACAGTTTGTAGGCCACAATGCACGGTGGCCATTCTTTCCCTCACTATCGTAGTAAACATGACCAGGAATCGAACCCACGCCCGATTGTGCTCACAACATTACCCGCGTAGTTCGCTATCAACATCGCCCGCCAGCCAAAAATATCCTTACCTATGTGGAATCTGTGAAGACACCTTTCTCATGAAATGACAAACAACCCATTGACAGAGAAACGAAGCCTGCTGATCTTAAATACTAGAGCCGTCAGTAAAAGTAACAATTGATATCTATTGACAACCAATGAAAGCTAAAATAGAAATTCTAAAGCCGTTTCAAAACATACTCGATAGCAGTTTGAAATTCTAAAGCCGTTTCAAAAGATACTCGAGAGCAGTTTGAACTTCTAAAGCCGTTTCAAAACATACTCGAGAGCAGTTTGAACTTCTAAAGCCGTTTCAAAACATACTCGATAGCAGTTTGAACTTCTAAAGCCGTTTCAAAACATACTCGAGAGCAGTTTGAACTTCTAAAGCCGTTTCAAAACATACTCGAGAGCAGTTTGAACTTCTAAAGCCGTTTCAAAACATACTCGATAGCAGTTTGAACTTCTAAAGCCGTTTCAAAACATACTCGAGAGCAGTTTGAACTTCTAAAGCCGTTTCAAAACATACTCGAGAGCAGTTTGAACTTCTAAAGCCGTTTCAAAACATACTCGATAGCAGTTTGAACTTCTAAAGCCGTTTCAAAACATACTCGATAGCAGTTTGAAATCAGTTACGTCACTGACGTCGAGATCTAGCACAAGTCAGATGATTGAATTTCGGGTTGTAAGATGCACTGCTGTGATAGCTGTCGCACGCCAACCTGATATTATAAGCATGGCTTACTTAGTAAGCTTTGAGCTCAGAGCGTGGGCGACACTATCCCTTTTGTTATTTCCTTCAACTTAAACTGTAATAATTAGCTTACTTTTTCCTTTTATTCTAGCAATATATATTGTTTTTACTTCGCTTTTCATTCCATTTACTATAACGTAGTTAAAAATTGCATAGTCTGTAATTCTGCGCAAGAGTAAACAAAAATCGTAAACATTAATAAATAGTACACATTGCCTGGTTGTCCTGCTTCGTTGGGGAAAGAGTGACGACACAGTTTTCCATCCTCCAAGATGTACGCCGGCGATTGGGGTGAAGGTTTAATGAACGCGACTTGCATTACTGCATATTGGAAGCAGATTGATTGTTGACTTTTAACTACGACAGAAGAGTTGTCATTCAGAGAGCAATGCAATCTACTAAACGTTAACATACCCTGCAAATAGCTGACACAAATCTAGGGTTGATTGCGACATCGTGTAATGATCGTATTGCAACTTTTAACTCATAGCCACACCAGGTTCTTTATAACATTAAAACTACCTTAGCGATTGTAAATACTAATTACTTTACGCCTTTCCTGTCGGGGCAGTGGCCCGGTTTCAATCCCCAACAGACCCAGGAATATTTTTCTCGACAGTACAGCTCTTGAGACGACATAGGCTCATGAAAATTGGCAACATATATGATAAAGAATTGAATCGGAATTATTATGAAAATATAGAAGCCGAGGAAGGGAACTGCTCACTTCATCATTATATTGTAGTCTAAAATATGTGGGCCTGAAATGGAAACGTCACACTCCAATAAATGATATTTACGTGTATGATTGTATACAACAAAAGAAGAGCAGTTGTAATATAGTGAATAGGCACATGCCTGCTTTCCCGAAGGTCAAGGGTTCTTCTCCTTCTGCAGCGTTCATCCGAGGGTTTTTTTAAAGACGTAATTGCGCTGTGTCAAGTTTTGCGTCCTTAGGCCGACACATCCGACTTCTGCGGATGTTTGTTCGAAATAGCATCCGTGCATATTTCCAAAACTGACTTAGTTTCCCAGATTGACGGACCTAAATTCTATAATCTGAAAGGTCATGTGATGCGAAGTCTGCCAGTTTGATATCACTTATATAACACCTAAAGTGCTGAGTTGTCTATATATATATATTTCTAGCACCATGTGTCCATTTTTTATGTTGCATATCCCTTACTGGACATTGCATTCAACACCAACATTTTTCAGATACTGTTGATGTACTAGGCAAGATTTAAGTTCAGCAGTTTGCCATTCCTTTCCGAACAACCGGCTCACATACCACCGTAAGTTACCAGCGTGGCGCGAACCGCTGCCGATTCCCGCAACTGCTGTTTTCCTCACGTGGATATACGGGATTACGAACAATGTCGTTAACCTTTGGCCAGGGAGACCGGTATGTGTACATTAGTCATGAGAAAAGTAAATGTGTTCTGTATAATACTTACTAATATGTTAGATTGGCAATTGTCTGGCGGGAAATATTTCTAATACTTAAAATGATTAATATGTACATACACACACACGCACGCACACACGCACACACACACACACACACACATTCACACACACACACCTGTATATCAATCCACTTTCCCGTGAACAATATTGTCGAGAATTAGATAAAGAAACCAGAGTATAAAGCAATTTGTATCGTGGTGATCTCTTTATGAAAGTGATATATCCTGAAGGCGTGACACTACCTTCCCGATAAGCGCCGGGTAAAAGAGCAGGTCCACTGACAGATATACTTCTCCTTACACTTCGTGAAGACTGATAAGCAGCCTTTTCTTGATAACTTGATTATTAAACTGCTCTGTACACTTCTTAAAGGCTGATTAGTATATTACTCTGTACACATTTTGAAGAGGGGAATATATTGTGCTCTGTTCATATCTTAAAAACTGATAGGTATACTGCCCTATACACTTCTTGAAGGCTGAGCTGTACTGTTCTGTATACTTCGTGAACACCGAAAGGTATATTTCTCTGCACTTTTCTTGGGTACTAACGAAGTATAGGAATATTAATGTGTTTAATTCGTGAATTACAGCTGAATTACAGTAATATAGTGGCTGGACACCACATACCAGATTCGTATTTATGGGTCCGTCACCTTCTGCACGGATTCGATTGATTTAAATTTGAATTGGATATAAAGCTGACTCACCTTAAAAGACACACAAGGAAATGTCAAGACTACTTTAACACTGACATAAACACCCACCGAGTGCTGATGTTCAATAAAAACACTGGTTTCATATCATATGCCGAATGCCCCTTAAGATTTGTGAAGGAGACTGCTACTTTACATGATGCGTGTTCAAGACACGATAGTAAGTATGGCTGGCCATCGTGGAAGAGATTGGGACCTCACCATGTAATATCAAAGACAGCAATTGTAATTCAACAACAAGAAAACATCGATATGGGTAATTCTCGGCCCCCTAGAGGTTAACGTGTTGTAAATATTCTCAGGGAAGAAACAACTCCTATAGCGAATAAGGAAGTGAATAATGACGAATGCATCTCAAATTCTGTTGAAAGTGTGAATTCTGACAATACCTACCTGAAACGTAGATGGAAAAGTCTAAGAATTAGCACGTGGAACGTACACACCCTATATCAGCAGGGACATTTAGTAACCTTATTGCCGAGGCAAAAAAAGCATGAATTTATATAATTTAGGCGTATATGAAACAAGATGGTTAGATGCAAGTTTTATAAGGAGGGAAGATTTCATATTCATTAATTCGGAGGAGATCACGAGAGAGGAGCAGGATTATTAGTAAAAAGAAATTTAGAGAAAAATATTAGTGGATTCTGGGCTCATAAAGATAGGATGATAATACTCCAAATTAAGGCAAAACCGTTCGACATAATAATTCTTCAGACGTGTGCTCCATCAACTGATTATAACGATGAACAGTCAGAAAAATATTAGTGGATTCTGGGCTCATAAAGATAGGATGATAATACTCCAAATTAAGGCAAAACCGTTCGACATAATAATTCTTCAGACGTATGCTCCAACAACTGATTATAACGATGAACAGCTAGAAGAATATTCTGAAGACCTACAACCAACACTGAAAGTTATAAAAATCATCAAAGATCCTAATTGTCATTGGAGACATGAACGCAAAAGATGGAAAAGAAAATAAATATAAGCAGATAGTAGGGCAACATGATCTGGGAAACAGAAACGACAGAGGAGACCGGATGATACAGCAGTGTAAAGAAAACAATATTATTGTTTGTAACACATTTTTCCAACATATCCCTAGAAAACTGAAATCATGAATAAGCCCTGGAGATAGAACAAGAATCCAAAATGACTACATTATAATTAGAAATAAATTTGAAAACAATGTTTAAAATGCCAAAACATACCATGGTGCTGATATTAACTATGACCACAATCATGTAGTCTTACAATTACAAATAAAACTTAAAAACACAGAAATAAAGACATCGAAGACACCTCAAATAGACAAATCAGCATTGAAACAACCAGATCAACTATACTTGGTTGAAGTAAAAAATAAATATGACAGGCTAATAATTGAAAGTATGGAACAAAATAGACGTTAAAATCCCGAACGAAGAAGAAAAACAACATAACAGGAAACGTTTGTATCGGAGGAAACAATGGAGAAATTTTAATTAATAACACTGACAAAATAAACAAATTGAAAGTAGGAACTTGGAATGTAAGAACTATGAGTGGGGATGGAAAATTTGATCACATTAAGAATGAAATGAGAAAACTAAATATTAACCTGTTAGGTATAAGTGAGTCCAGATGGACAGGAATCAGCATTATACAATTTGAGGAATATAGAATAATCTATTCTGGTGGAGAGAAACAACAGAGAAGAGTAGCAATTGTAATGGATACAGTTAGTTAGTTAGTTAGTTAGTTAGATCTCATCCATACGTCATCAAACATACCATATCGACTTTCGGCGGCTTCAATACTGACGAATATGCACAGGTTTGACATCCACAGGGACCTCATTGACAGTCTGTAAGTATGAACATTTTTGGCATGGTTATAATTTAATTTCTAATTTTAATATTTACTAACTAAATTAACCCTACTTAATAATCGTCAGCCTGTGCTTGTCAGTTTTGTTAATACTAACCTAACTTTGTTCGCTTTCTATTTCACGATTCTATTTGATTTTTGTTAAATATGCTAAACCTTTGTTAAATATGCTAGGCTGGACAATATATTGAGACAATGTTTAGACACAGATAGATAACAGATACACACATTACAGAAATATTTATATTGAGATGCTAAAGAAATGTTGAGTAAATTTAAATTCCAGCGTTTATTCGCTCATAAAATACTAGAATATATTCATGAAACGTAAATGTTAAAAAATTTCTTGTTCGGCAGTTAACTTAGTATTGACTTAGTATTGTAGAGGTTATTAATTTGTTTTATTGAATAATGCAATTCTATATTTCAGAGTAGGTTAGGTCAAACAACTAAGTGTAGTATTTCCCTTATTAACACATACTTCATACTAACACATTTCTACGATAATCGCTTCACAGATGTATATATTAACATGAACTTGCCCACTAACATTACAATTTGTGCATTCCGACATAGCGTGTATACAGCGAAAACAACAGAAAGAGGCAGTCAATATTCCCAAGTCACGATATGGAAAGTCACACTACAGAAATTGCACATTATTACAATTGTTACACTAACTCGTGCATTTCTTGGGCTGATGTCAACATAGATGACATATTTTGCTAGAGATCGAAGGTTGTTGAAATAGATGATCATCCACACATGATGACAAAGCAGCTGAGGATGATGTGATGTGCAGTGCATGTTTTTAATGCTAGCACATTCCAGCTCCCAGGTAACGCCGAATTTGTATGGACAACAGGATTCAGAACATAATTTCTTAGATAGAGGCAATGTTTTGGTAATTCGTCAGCTATTAAACAATGAAATGCAATAAATAGTTTTTTAAATATCAACATTTTAAAACAAATTGATTTGAATAATTACAAAAATTATAGGTATAAATGAACACAGAACTGCAAAGTTAAGATAACTTATTATATTAACACTTTCACTTTAGCCACTAAGCTTTATGTTGAACGTTAACTAATCGTTAATACTACGAATGTATGTTTACTGACCAATATTTAACATTTAATTACTAACCAAACCAAACGTGACAATGACATCTAAAGACAGGCCTGAAAAGCTAGAAAAGCGTTGTGTACTAACACCATACCTTTAGCTACTTATATTTCTGTTACACGTTGACTAATCGTTAATACTAATACTGCATGTTTACTGACCAATCATTAACATTTAATTACTAACCTAACCTAAAATGGCAATGCCATCTAAACCAGTATTGGTTTGACATCTTTTTAATCAGGCCACATGGTATTTGTTGTTACATGTGACGGTCCCAAGCCCGTGAACACTGAGAGGGAAGAGATCTAACTAAGTCTCGAATAATGTATATACGCCTGGCCACCAAATACACGTGTTGGCTGTCAGGATAACGATGAAATGAGTATCTAGGAGTAACGCAAGAAACTTATTGATGCCAATCATGTGCGTTTTGTATTGAGTTAAATATTCTCAGATGAACAGCCGCGACTAATTTTAATAAGTTTGTGTCAACTCATATGACAGTGACAAGGATATCCGGCATCAGAAATTGTGAAATTAGAAAGCCAGAGAGTATAGTGTCAGAAGATTCGATGGTTCGAAGTCAATGTCGGGAGATGTGGACGCAGATAGCTTTGCGTCGATTTCATTTGTATAAGGCGCTTGCCGTTCAGTAAATAATTGGCAAAATGCTGAATGTCAATTTGCCTTAAAAATACAAAGAAACAAATAGCTCTCTTTACAGATGCAACGGCAGTTGTTTCAATAGTGAAGAGGAGAAACAATGAAGAACTAGCAAACATAATGATAGCAATATGTCGTCAATGCAAGACATCCAAAAGGAACGTAATACAGTAGATTCGTTCACCTTTTATCATACCTTAAAATAAAGAAGCTAGCAGGTTTACAAAGTAAGGTGGAAGAGCACCGGGCCCACCTAAAATTGATGTATACCTCAAAAGGCCAACGAAAAGAACAAGTAGCTATCTTTAGATTCCGAACTGTAAGCGATCGGCTGAGCTAACACATGTGTAATAAGCTAAAGATATGAAATACTGTTGACTGTATCTGTTGAACTGGTAAAATGACAACTAAACATTTGGTGTAGGAGTGTCTAACTTAATCCGAAAAAGATAAAAGATCAGTGTGAAAAATATCAGTTCTCGTTTGCAATTTGCAAGCCTAAAGGATGACACCGCGTTTGAAAATTGTCAATAGAAGTACACTCCCCTAGAAAAATTGTTAAAAAGAAAACATACCGCCGGGTAGATGTATCCCCCTTACCTCCGATTTAATCTGCCCAGATGAAGTAATTCTTATACAAATGCATGCCAAAGTCGGACACACTGACCTTTGTCGGGGATAACAAGGCGTGATTCACTACCCTTGAAATAGACGCCAAGAAAATACAACAGCGGACGACTATTACAATTTTCGCTAGGATGAGTAAGATACTACCTAATTTCTTAACCCAGCCTCTATAACGAGTATTCCAGTCCAGACTATCTCTTTTGGACTCCGCCTGCTTTTCTTCCCGTCGTGACGACGTACTCCAGCTTTTCCCTTCTCACCATGACCGGCGTAAAGAAGTGACCTGACTTCGTCTGTTGCGAATAAGCGGGTCTCTTTGTGAGTTCACTTCGTTCAAGATATCGTCATAACTCTTTATATCCATCACCGGTGCTTTCGTAATTCTGGTTTACAACCACATCTCTGCTACCCCTACTTAATTGCTCATTTGTCTATCCTTCGTGAGCGTCCCACAATTATTTGAAAGGCAGCAAGCGTACAAATTACCAACTCCCGGCACGGGTAGATAGTGACGACAAATAATTCGGGACTCTATGGAAGCACCGTAATTGGAATGAGTACACTTTAAAGGCTTTAACGAGAATCTTTTAAAGGGCAAGAACAAGAGCGGTTGATCACTCTGCTCGTACGTCGCTGAAGAATGCAGCCAGCTGCGCCAATTATTGCATCCGTAAGTGTCACTTGGTGGTTGTAACAAATACAGCAGGGTTAAGCAGTTAACGAACACTTGACAGGTCTAGCAAGTCGGTGGGTGATTTACTTGATACCAGACAATATTACCACTAAAATGTGGAGACAAGTAGATATATGGTGTTGGAGGTCGTGCAATATAGAGAACCATAACTGTGTACAAGAACTGGTAAAATTGGCTGGATTGTGCAGCTAAAGCTTTCCAGTGTAGTGGGAAGCCAATTTCATGCCCAACCTTCATTCATCGCCACTTGCGTCATGTATTGCAGGTCATTTGGGTGTTTTTATTTTTTGCTTTACTTAAATGTCCCTGTAGAACACGGGCGCAAGCTTCCATAATCTTCTTTTACGACATGCATAGCAGGCTCATCATCAGCAAGTGAAATGCCAGCTGACAAGGGGTTAGGGGTTATATCTACCCTATTCTGTTCTATGATTCTGAGACTAATACTAAGTCTAACAGATCTCGGTCTTTGGTGTTCTGGATCAACTCTGCTGATGATGTCCTTCCATGCCACCGTCTCAGTCCATCCAGTATCATTTCTCTTGGTCGGTGTCTACCTCTCTTTCCCACGATCGTCCCAGTTCTCTCGAAGTTATCCAACGTCTTTCTTCTCATCACGTGACTAAGGGAAGCTGTTTGTCTCTGTCTTATGTTTGTATATAAAGTTAATTTCATTAGCCCCTTTCAGGCAATCGTCGTTTGTTACTCTGGCAGTCCAAGGAATTCGCAACACTCGTCTCAGGAACGACATCTCTTTTGCTTCCAAGTTCTTCCTAATTTACTCATTTACATTCCAAGATCCACTGCCATACAGCAAAACTGGTTCTATATTGCATTTCAGCACGCTCTTTCTTACATTCCATGATAGTGGCTGATTGCAAAAGATAGTTTTTATTTCCCAAAATGCGGCTTTTCCTTACCCTATTCTGTTCTTAAACTCTGTAGTACACATTCCGTCTGATGTTATTAATGCGCTTGGTATGGGGGAAGTCAATAAGTAAGTCACAGATGGCTGTAGAAACATAACTAAATATGATGAAACATTGAAACCAGTTTATTTTTATACATACGTTGACCCTTTATTTCCCAACATAATCTCCATCAACATTAACGCACTTATCCTATCGTTTTATCAGTCTTCCTAAACCGACTGCACAGAGCTACGTGCTCTGTTTTCTAAGCCACGTTTTCTCTACACATTAAACTTCGGCGTCTTTCGCGTAATGTCTCCAGCCAAGGTGGGTTTTCAGTGGACCAATAAGGTGGAAATCTCTAGGGCTAAGTCTGGGCTGTAAGGTGGATGTTCCAGAACTTCTCACCTTAGTTGGTTAACTTTCTCCTGAGTTAATCGAGCCGTATGTGATCATAATGACACCTGTAGAAAACACCAACTACATTTACCTGCCATCCCACAGAACTGTGTGACATTCTTTTTGAGTCACCCTCGTATTTAACAGTATGATTGCATGTTACACTGTTACTATTCTAAGATTCTGAGACTAATACTAAGTCTAACATGGTATGACAGAATCGCCAATGTGGAGCTCATGGAGAGACCTAGACAACTACAAGTGAGCCGAGAGGTGTAGAAAATACACCGACGCTGGGTAGGATATACTCTGAGAAAGCCTGTGAGTATTATAACTATAAAGAATTTGCTTGGAATCCACACGTCAAGAGAAACAGAGGGCGACATAAAAAACATACAAAGAAGAGAGGTAGAGGTACAATGAATGAAGCTCCATGGGATAGTTAAAGATAGGTGCGATTGTAGTAATTTGTATGAGGGACCATGCCCGAGTGGTGGATAGCATACAATAGAAGAATAGGCAAGAAGTGTAATCATGACGGTGTCAATTGCCCACTAATTGAATATTCACAACAGTGGCAGTAGAAGGAAGGAAGACAGTTGAAGGAAAGAATAAATAATAAGGAAGCAAAACAAAAGAAAGAAGGAAGGACGAAGAATGAAAGATTGTAGAAGACATAATTTAGAAAGCAAGAAAAGGAAAAAAGCAGGAAGAAGGAAAGAAATATGAAGGAGGCGAGAAAAAAAGCGGAAAGACAAAATAATAAGAAAAGAATATAAAGAGACAGAAAGTTAAAGGGAGGAAGAAAGAATAAAAGGGAGAAACAAAGATGAAGGAGGCAAGATGCAACAAGTAAGGAAAGAAGCAATAAGAGGGAAGGAAGAAGAAGGAGACAATCGGGAAGAAGGGGCGAACAACTACATAGGGGAGCAGAAAGAAGAAAATAAGAACATTTAAGAAACAATGAGAAGAAAGAATTACGAAAGAAGAAGTCAAAACTAAAGAAGAGGAAACGAATAATGAAGAAAGACTGCAGACAGATGAAGGAGAGAAGTAAAGGAAGAGGAACCAAGAAAGAAGGGAGAAGAAAGAAGGAAGAAACAAAATGGAAAGAATTAAGAAGAAGGAAAACAGAAAAAAATAGAAAGAAGAAGGAATGAAGAGAAAAAAGGAAAGAATAAAAGATTAGGAAAGGAGAACAAAGCTGGAAAGAAGAACAATTAGGAGAGGAATATAAGTCGAAAAATAAGAAGGAAACGAAGTTAGAAGAAGAAGAAATAGATTATAATTGAGGGGCGGGGAGAAATGTTAGAATTTGCGGTAAAGCAGAGATGAGTTCGTTTGCCTGTCGGCTGGGAAGTCATGTGTTCAAATCCCCATCTACTCAGTGATGGTTTTATATTTATTTGGGCTCCTTGGTCGACCTAGTCTAAATTGGGTACCAAGAAACGTTATGGGAAGTAAATGCGGCTTGTATGCTATTCACGGCCTCATCCAGTGATTATTGATTGGTTTTTACAACATATGGGACAAGCACCATACACTCAGTAGACCTCAAGGCATGTAAACATGCTACAATGTATTTCGTAATATAATATAATATATAGACATGTACATGGATTGTGTTGATAGCGAGATCAGAGAGATGTTATTATTATTACTGTTAGTGATGATGATAATGTATTTAGGTAATGACGATTGTGACTAATACAATGGATTTGGGAATAACAAAAAGCTGTATAATAAACTTTGCAAACGTCGTGTGATGCATTAGCTTTTATATTTGGTTAAAGAATGTTCTCATATATTAATGACACAATCAGACATGCATGTTGAGTAACAGTTAATTTCTTTGATAGTGGTCGCCCGTGTCTTGATAACTTTCAAATATTTATTTTCATTTATCCAATACCCTGATATGGTTAATACACCAAATATAGGCCACTAATTAGTGACCCATGTGTGATAAATTCAAAGTTAAGTCACCAAATATTGACACGGCTGCGAACAAAAGCTGCCATCTGTTAAGCTTATCAGACAAGTACATTGAAGATTGCTTTATTAGAATAAACATCAAATCGATCTAGACATGCTTTCATCACAAGAAACACACCTGGCAGTAGCGACTGATAGATTTAGCCTCCAATTATTGTCTATTGAATATTATCAGCCAATGGTGGCACCAGGCGTTACCTTGCTCCAGAAATATCGCGCTTCACATTAGTTGACCCTTACAAGCTAGACATCTACTCCCTGGGTGTGGTTCTCTGGTGCATGATGTTCAAGACACGGCCAAAATCAGACAAAGTGTACGAGTGCCTAAAAGACCCCGATATGATGTTAGGTGTTCCTGAACCTCAACGATGGTGCTTGACTAATTCGTTACAACATGATCCAGACACAAGACTTTCGGCGGCTTCAATACTGACGAATATGCACATGTTTGACATCCACAGGGACGTCATTGACAGTCTGTAAGTATGAACATTTTTGGCATGGTTATAATTTAATTTCTAATTTTAATATTTACTAACTAAATTAACCCTACTTAACAATCATCAGCCTGTGCTTGTCAGTTTTGTTAATACTAACCTAACTTTGTTCGCTTTCTATCTCACGATTCTATTTGATTTTTGTTACATATGTTAAACCTTTATTAAATATGCTACGCTGGACAATATATTGAGACAATGTTTAGACACAGATGGATAACAGATACACACATTACATAAATATTTATATTGAGATGCTAAAGAAATGTTGAGTAAATCTAAATTCCAGCTTTTATTCCCTCATAAAATACTAGAATATATTCATGAAACGTAAATGTTAAAATATTTCTTGTTCGGTAGTTAACTTATTATTGACTTAGTATTGTAGAGGTTATTAATTTATTTTATTGAATAATGCAATTCTATATTTCAGAGTAGGTTAGGTCACACAACTAAGTGTAGTATTTCCCTTATTAAAACATACTTCATACTAACACATTTCTACGATAATCGCTTCACAGATGTATATATTAACATGAACTTGCCCACTAACATTACAATTTGTGCATTCCGACATAGCATTGTGATAACTTGTATGGTGTGTATACAGCGAAAACAACAGAAAGAGGCAGTCAATATTCCCAAGTCACGATATGGAAAGTCACACTACAGAAATTGCACATTATTACAATTGTTACACTAACTCGTGCATTTCTTGGGCTGATGTCAACATAGATGACATATTTTTCTAGAGATCGAAGGTTGTTGAAATAGATGATCATCCACACATGATGACAAAGCAACAGAGGATGATGTGATGTGCAGTGCATGTTTTTAATGCTAGCACATTCTAGCTCCCAGGTAACGCCAACTTTGTATGGACAACAGGATTCATAACATAATTTCTTAGATAGAGGCAATGTTTTGGTAATTCGTCATTTATTAAACAATGTAATGCAATAAATAGTTCTTTAAATCATCAACATTTAAAAAGAAATTGATTTGAATAATTACATACATTATAGGTATACATGAACACATAACTGCAAAGTTAAGATAACTTCTTATATTAACACTTTCACTTTAGCCACTAAGCTTTATGTTGAAGGTTGACTAATCGTCAGTTACTACGAATGCTTTTTTACTGACCAATATTTAACATTTAATTACTAACCAAACCAAACGTGGCAATGACATCTAAAGACAGGCCTGAAAAGTTAGAAAAGCGTTGTGTACTAACACCATACCTTTAGCTACTTATATTTCTGTTACACGTTGACTAATTGTTAATACTAATACTGCATGTTTACTGACCAATCATTAACATTTAATTACTAACATAACCTAAAATGGCAATGCCATCTAAACCAGTATTGGTTTGACATCTTTTTAATCAGGCCACATGGTATTTGTTGTTACATGTGACGGTCCCAAGCCCGTGAATACTGATAGGGAAGAGATGTAACCAAATCTCGAATAATGTATATAAGCCTGGACACCAAAATACAATTGTTGGCTGTCAGGATAACGATGAAATGGGTATTTAGAAGTAAAGCAAGAAACTTATTGATGCCAATCATGTGCGTTTTGTACTGAGTAAAATAATCTCAGATGAACAGCCGCGACCAATTTTAATATGTTTGTGTCAACTCAGATGACAGTGACAAGAAGATCCGGCATCAGAAATGGTGAAATTAGAAGGCCAGTGAGTATAGTGTCAGAAGATTTGATGGTTCGAAGTCAATGTCGGGAGATGTTGAAGCAGATAGCTTTGCGTTGATGTTATTGGTATAAGGCGCTTGCTGATCAGCAAATAATGGCAAAATGCTGAATGTCAATTTGCCTTAAAAATACAAAGAAACAAATAGCTCTTTTTACAGGTGCAACGGCAGTTGTTTCAATAGTGAAGAAGAGAAACAATGTAAAACTAGCAAACATAATGATAGCAATATGTCGTCAATGCAAGACATCCAAAAGGAACGTAATACAGTAGATTCGTTCACCTTTTATCATACCTTGAAATAAAGAAGCTAGCAGGTTTACAAAGTAAGGTGGAAGAGCACCGGGCCCACCTAAAATTGATGTATACCTCAAAAGGCCAACGAAAAGAACCAGTAGCTATCTTTAGATTCCGAACTGTAAACGATCGGCTGAGCTAACACATGTGTAATAAGCTAAAGATATGAAATACTGTTGACTGTATCTGTTGAACTGGTAAAATGACAACTAAACATTTGGTGAAGGAGTGTCTAACTTAATCCGAAAAAGATAAAAGATCAGTTTGAAAAATATCAGTTCCCGTTTGCAATTTGCAAGCCTAAAGAATGCTACCGCTTTTGAAAATCGTCATGAGCAGACCATAAGTACACTCCCCTGGCAAAATTGTTTAAAAAAAAAAAAAAAGCATACCGTCGGGTAGATATAACCCCTTACCTTGGATTTAATCTGCCTAGATGAAGTAATTCTTATACAAATGCATGCCGAAGACGGACACATTGACCTCTGTCGTGGAGAACAAGGTGTGATGCACTACACTGGAAATAGACGCCAACAAACCTAAGTGCAATTATGCATCACATTATGTAGGTAACTTTTGTTTTACATCCAATTCGATTGCATTTATCACAAACATCATTACCTAATTACATCATAATCGCTCACATCAAAGTGAAATATGTGTGATCCTTTTTAGTCTTCGTCATCAACATTAGTACCTTCAACACAAAATCACGTAATTTTATTGCCTTTGTATTTATACAGTTAATGCATCCTGTGCAGGAGGTTGCGATCAACCCAACAGGAGGTTCATTTTCTAGGAATGTTTACTTTCTGTAGTCTGCTATTATTTTCTCAACGGGTAGTTAAAGTTGAAGTCCAACTGATCAATGTAGGTAACGGTTCAAATATCCCGCCACCAGCGCACCGAACTTCAAACGTAAATGTAATACTACCCGCGGCCTCACGGTGTGCCTTTTATACAATATAAATATTAATGACCACTTTCCACACACTGAGGCGTCTTGAATATATGGTGCTATCCCCCACATTTCTATAGTCCAACTCTCATCCAGTCAGATCCCCTCTGGCCTCTGGTACTACTGTGAGTATTTCTTGGTATCCAGTTTAGGCTAATTAAAACAAAAACATACTATGCTAATGTAGGCAACGAAATGTTGAGTGGTGTGACCGGTGACTATGGCCTTGGCGATAGAAATGTGAGAGGTGACGGCTTAATTGCATGGGTGGAAAATCGTCAAATGATAATACGTAACACCTATTTCAATCATAAATCTCGACGACTAAATACGTGGACATGCTGATTTCAAAGAGATTCAGAAGCAGTATCATCATCATCATCATCAAGTGCCGTGCCGGCTGGCGTAGGCGTTCATGGCTCTCCACAGATCTCGGTCTATGGTTTTCTGGATCAACTCTGCTGCTGATATTCCTCCATGCCACCGTCTCAATCCATCCAGCATCACTTCTCTTGGTCTACCTCTGCCTCTCTTCCCCTCGATCTTTCCAGTTGTTACGATGTTCTCCAATGCCTCTCTTCTCATCACATGACCGAGGAAAGCTGTTTGTCTCTGTCTTATTGTTGTATATAATGTTCTAGTTTCGTTAGCCTGTCTCAGGCAGTCGTCGTTAGTTACTCTGGCAGTCCAAGGAATTCGCAACATTCGTCTCAGGAACCACATCTCTGTTGCTTCTAATTTCTTCTTAATTTGTTCATTTTCATTCCAAGATTCACTGCCATACAGCAAAACTGGTTCTACATAGCATTTCAGCACTCTCTTTCTTACATTCAGTGATAGTGACTTATTGCATAAGATACTCTTCATTTTCTGAAATGCGGCTTTTATAACAGAGTAGGACTAACAAGGACTGTTGGCTTTGTATAAATAAGGTTTATTTCCATTTGATGACAAGTTCTACAAACATGGCGTCCTTTCAGTTCCATACCCAGATGTGGACTGCCCCGTAACAACCCACTACGTCACGACTTGAGCATCTCTCCTCCCATTCTCTCCCGATGCTCAGTCGTGCTGTAGCCTTTTCCCACCTAATACTAATACCCTACTTCTGTTACACCTCCCTATGTTTTCTAAAGAATTTTTCCTATAAAGGAAAAAATCTTTACTCCTAATCCCCTTACTCTATTCCCTCTTTTTCCTTACCTCTCACAGTTCCTCTAGTCTACCCCAAACCAACTCCAACTTAAGTAAATATTCTATTTCTTTAACTCTTTCCCCTGCTATATAGTCATCCACTATACAGTTATATATTTCTGGCTCGTTCTTGGCTCCTTATTGTTCCTGTATAAAATATACATATCATAAGAACAGCTCGTAAAATCGTTATCGTACCTTTGACATTATAAAATTCCTCACTCTTCCACAACACAGGATGGACAAAAACAATGTAGTTAGAAAAAGTAAAGAAGCGGTGCGCACCGAGTGAGAAGTACAAAGAATGAAAAATGAATAGTCAACATGACCATATTTACATACAGTAATGAATAGTCAACACACTCACATTTACCTCCCTTGCCAATAAAAAAAATTTTGTAAAATAATTTTTTTTAAATACATCTTATGAAATAGATCTTTGTTCTCTATAAATCAACTTGACATAAGTTTTCACAACACTTATATATTCAACATTTATATTGCCATCCACAATCTTGTCTATACTTCGTTATCTCATCTTTAACCACGAGCCCATGTTCATATTCTATGAACATTTTTAATATAATTAACGCTGGTTTTTCACAGCTCCTATATCTTGCCCCCATACATCCCATGATCTGCTTCTTTGTCCAGCTATATATATATCCCCACTTATATGCTGCCATTTACAGTCTTCCCCCAACCTTATATCTTCATATAACACTACTCCTATTTTACTAACAGTTCATATCTATAAGAACCTCTTCAAGCAACTTAATATTCACAAAGAGAATATGTCTCTATATTATCCCTCAGTAGTTTTATTAACTCTTTTCTGAACGAAAGGCCTTAAACAAAGCCCCATGTAATTGAAAATTAAACTTACTTAACTAAATTTATAAACTATTCATTAACAATGTAACTTAATATACAAAACCAGTCATTTAAGCGAAACAAAATCAAAATAAGACGTCATTCCCCCTAAATTATCCAAAGAAAAACACATTTCAAAATGACATAACATGCATTTTATCAAATCAGAATAAAATATTCTATTACTACCTATCACTATTGGACACTTTTACGGACCAATAGTTTGTACTCAAAATACTAGGAACACAATAATCCTATTCTAAATCAATTAATCAAATAACAACAATCATTTTACAAGACCAAATCAAGCAACAAAAAAAACATATTATATATGAGGCATAGAAACTCAGATTCAATAAAACAAATGTCTTCTCGCTAAAGAGAAGGTTTTCAAAAAAAATATAACTCCCTTCAATTTAACTACGTACAGTGGCCCATCCACATTGGCCTCCTATACGAATCAATGTAACACATATTTATTCCTACAATTCATTCGATTTTTATAATCGTGAAAACACAACAACTCACTGCCCAGTATATATATCTGTTATCTACAGACCAATATCCTAACTTAGAACAATATCTGTTCTCTCTACACAAAAAAAATCAATAAATAACACTGACCGTATCCTCACTGACTCTCTCCCCTCACAACTTTCTATGTTTTTCTAGCTTAACTCCTAACACATCATAACCTCCGGAATATCATCTTAAGTAAGCACTGTAAACTACAGGTCAACTCATTTTATCTATTACTAATGTGGCGACTATTCCAATGTCAACTCAATGTACTAGCCATCATCTACTTATCAATTAACTTGTGGCTCGGCCTGCCAATTATTTCCCTTTGACCAACCATCACTATAAGTTCTTAATCATTACCGTTAAACACGGCATTTCTAGCACCAATAAAAAAAACTTGTCTATTTGCTATAGAGTACATCCACCTACTGTACCAATACCTAATTTGTCCAATCTACGAAAAATCAAGAAGTAAAAACATAAAATCAACCAGCAATTCTATCACAGAGAGCAAAAAAATATATGCCTCTCTCGAAACTACCTCTATATTAGATATCTCACTGCTTAACTACTCCTCAAGACCATTTATAAAAAGTATCCATAGAAGCCTTTTTCAAGTATTACTTTCATTTCCAAATCCTGAAACTTATAACTTGCTATCTGCAGTATTCTCTATCTATCTACCTCCTACGTTTCCACTTCTTCAATAACTCCAAGTTTCTTTGAATAAGTGCTAACTCTACATCAATATCCTCTTCCTCGTACAACTTATTAGTTTCTTCTATACTACTAATTGATTCTGACTTTTCATCCATTTCTTCTTCTTCGTCTGTATGTCTCTCGTTAGCAGCCGCTAATCTCTTCTGTTCAATATCCCATCTAATTTGTCTATCATTATTTCTTAAGGACCTTTCTAGTAGAGGCATATCTTCACCGCTTGTTGAATAATCTCTAATTCTCCTCTGTCTTTTCACTTCTCTATCTCTTTGTTTATCCATTCTTCTTTTCGTTGCTTGTCTAGTATTCTTAAATGGAGCACCTATTTCCTCTTCCATACTATCATAATGACTTTCATTCACATTTTCTTCTTCTATTGTTTTCGGTATCGTCTGTTCTTGAGTATCTTCGTAACCTGGAGTTGCTAGTAACTGATTTTGTGCTGGATCTTTTCTAAAACTTGGGGTTACTGTAGCTCCTCTGACAACTTGTTCATCTAAATATCCGGTGTCTGAATAATAATAATTATTATAATTATCATTTCTCTTCTCCTCCTCATCTCTTCTTAAGTGCTCTACGTGTGCCCTTGCCACATGTCCCGTGATCTGGTTCTTGATACTATACGATACATTTCCTAGCTTTTCTAAAACGTAATAACCTGGAACCCAACGAGCATCAAACTTAGAGTTTCTTCTATGCTTCTTGTAATAAACTCTATCACCTACTTTAAACTCCTGTAATTTTGTATTTACATTTTTGTACTTTTTCTGTCTTTCCCTAGCTTTAATTATATTATTCTTTAATCTTACGTGTGCTTTATGCATTTCTTGTATTATGGTCTCTTGAAAGTCTTCCCCCATATATTTCCGTCTTGGTTTTAATAGATTATCTATAGGTAGTATTGGTTCTCTCCCGTGTATTAAATAGAATGGTGAAAACCCCGTGCTCTCATTTTGATTTGTGCGAATAGCGCTAAGGGCAGGTCCTAAGAATAGATCCCAATCTTTTTCATGTTCATCAACAATCTTTGCTATAACGTCGTATAACGTCCTATGTTGACGCTCGTTCTTAGCATTTGAAGAAGGTCTATAATATGAGGTCTTTATATGTTTTATATTCAAATCTTTTAATAACTTTTCGAATTTTGTATTTACAAACTCTCTACCATTATCCGTAAGTATACTTTGTGGGCAACTAAATCTTGGTACGAACTCTTGTAAAAAAATATTAATGACAGTATCTGCGCTCTTATCTGGAATTGCATAAACTTCCGGCCAAAGACTGTAGACGTCTACTATATGAATTAAATACACGTTTCCTGACAATGTTCTAGGGTGTGGACCTGATATATCTAAACTAATCTTTTGCATTGGGAACTGAGGAATATCTGTATCTTGTAAGGGACACTTAATTGTTTTCATGTTCCTTAACCTGCATTTTTCACACGTATCTACATATTTGCAAGCAGATTTAAACAAGTTTGGCCAATAATATTTGCTCGTAAGTGCTTTCACCAATTTATCACGACCGAGATGTCCATTCTCATTGTGATATGCTTTTAAAACTTCATTTTCCAAATGTTTTGGAATATATTTCCTTAGCTGTTCGTTCCTTTCACACGTATAGTATAACTGTCCATCCTCTTGTAAAACCAAATAATTCTTCTTATATTTGTTCTCTTCCGTTTCTCTTAATTTTTGTTTTATTTGTAAGACTTTTGGATCCAATTCTTGTTCTTCTTTCATATTAAATTGTGCTAAATGTGGGTCTTCTGCTCTATATTCAGACTCTTGATCCGATGGTAAACTCTCAAATTCTTCTCTATTTATTATGGCAGAATCTTATATATTGACTTGCCAGTTTCGGTCGTCTATCTCTGGTTCAGCTTCATCTTCTGTGTCTCCTGATGACTGTGGGTACGGTATCCTAGATAATAAATCAGCACATGTGTTATTCTTACCCGGAATGTATTCAATTTTCGTATTGTATCCCTGTAGATTCAATGCCCAGGTCTGTATCTTCCTGTTCTGCACTGGAGCTTCTAAAAGAGACTTTAAAGGCATATGGTCAGTTCTAATAACAAAATTGGCATTATGTAAGTAGTAATTTAGTTTCTGAAGAGCGTAGTGTATAGCATAAGCTTCCTTCTCAATAGTCGCCCATTTGCGTTGAGATTTACTAAGTTTATGAGACAAGAAATAAATTGGCCTTTCATTTTTAACCCCTGGTATTCCAGACTCTTTTCCTTCATATGGTTGAACCAAACATGCTCCTATTGCATTGACCGAAGCATCTGTATATAATATTACCTGTTTGTTCAAGTCTGGATGCGTCAATAGTGGTACCAGTGTTAAACTGTTTTTTAAAAACTCGAACGCTTTTTGACACTCATCATCCCACTTAAATCTAGCGTATTTGCCCGTTAAATTTGTAATAGGTTCTGCTATCTTTGAAAACGCTGGGACAAACCGCCTATAATACGCACAAGTTCCTATAAACGCACGCACTTCCTTTACGTTAGTTGGAGGAGGTAACTCTTTAATAACCTTTATCTTGTCCTGGTCTGGTTTAATTCAGTGTCTATTTATAATATAACCCAAATATTTTGTTTCTGTCTTTAAAAACTGGCACTTACTAAGCTTCAATTTAACGTCATGTACTCTTAATCTATCGAATACTAATCTAATATGTTTTAAATGATCGTCTACATCTCCTGCTGTAAAAATCAGAATATCGTCTATATAAGCTAATGCAAACTTTTGCATACCTTCTAATACTTCATTTATTAAGAGCATGTAGTGGGACGGCGCAGTTTTGACCCCGAATGACATTCGTAAGAATTCGTAAGAACCCATATGAGTACAAAAAGCACTCTTCTTTTGAGTGTCTTCCGACATCGGGATACACCAGAATCCTGACCTTGCGTCTAACGTCGTGAAGAATGTAGAACCATTAAGCAGCCCCAAAATATCATCAATTACCGGCAGTGGGTACGCTACATTCTAGTGATTTTGTTCAACGCCCTGTAGTCGCAGCAGAAGCGACTCGAACCATCAGGTTTGGCCACGATGACGACCGGAGATGACCATTCTGATTTCGACCTTGTTATTATCCCTGCTTTCAACATATCTTCTATTGCCTTTTCCACGATTTCTCTATTTCTTAATGGAGTTCTATATGGTTTTAAGCTAATTGGTGGATGGTCTCCCGTATCTATTTCCATTGTAACTGTTTTCGTCCTACCCAATTCCAAATCATTAATTGCAAATACATCCTGATTTTCTTTTATAAATTGTTCTAATACTTCCCTATTTTCTGGCGGAGCTTTTAACTGTGCCAACAATTCTTGTTCCCTTGTCACTTTGTCTAGTGAATGTATTTGAACTGTATTTCTTCTGGATGGATGGATCAATTCATCCATTTGTACGTTCCCTCTTCTTCCGCGTCCGCGTCTGTTATTAACTCTTTCACTAGAAGTTTCTGAATAACTTGTTCTCGACATTTCTCCTCTATCTGTTGCCAATATGTCACTAATATTATGTTCTAGTTTGGCTATTACACATCCTCTGTATAATTTGATTTCTCTACCTGTGTTGTTGATAATCATCACTGAAAAGTTTAAGTGTTTATCCAATGCTATTATTCCATCCGGAACTTCCAAACCAGGCTCATCAATTACTTCCTCTTGCAACTCAGTGATTCTGACTGTGTTTCCTGCCACATAATATGGGTTTCTCTTCAGCTTTGCTTGTATCAAATTAACCGACTGTGGTTTTAACGTCGTGGACATTTTTACTCTAACTAGTGCTGATATATGCATGTCTTCTTCCATATCTACATAGACGTCCCTGAATTTTAATTTATGTAAATCAAAGAAAAGTCTTACTCCATTTTTTATTAAAAAATCTCTTCCTATCAGCATGTTTCTATTTAAATCTTTCACTATATGAAAAAGATGTCTTACGTTGATCCCTCCTAATTTAAAATTGATCATTGCTTGTCCAATTACTTGTAAATTTTGTCCTGTAACAGAGTGAAGATTATTATGACTCTTAAATATTCTACAATTTCTCATTATTTTATATAAAAAAACTTTCTTTAATTACACTAACTTGAGCTCCTGAATCAATTAATGTACGAACTCTATATTTTCCTATTTCTATTATACACGAACTATGATCTGTTGTCTTCACTGTAAACTGTTTGATTTCATCTAATTGAGAGCACTCTCTACTCGTCTTGTTATATCTATTATTAAAATATTCTTTACATCTTGGGACCTTATTATTTACCCTCCTACCACAGGTCCTATCTAATAGGTAGGGTGGCGGTTTTCCTGCGTTCTTGTACTTGTAAAATTCATGTGTCTATCTTCAACATTCCTATTCAACCTGCTATTGCCATTTCTACTTTGTGTATTCGACTGAACACGTCTGTTATCACAAAAAACGAAAAATATGTCCGCGTTGACCACAAAACCAACAGACTATATTTGTGTTGTTCGTTCTACCTACCGTCTCACTTGTAGGATACCTCATTTGTCTTCTTTCATCATAAGCATTTCTATTACTACCTTGCAACGTCTGTATACCTCCTCTCCTACTCCATCCGAACCTTGTTTGTCCTATTTCCATAGGCTCCTCAACTCTATCTTCTCGACTAGTTCCTATTTCTCGTCCTGTTCTCAATCTAAATCTACGTCTAAAATTTTCTTCTTGTACCGCGATATCTACCGCTTGTGATAACCTCTCAGGGTTTTCCCTCATCAGCTTAAATTTCAAACCATCGGATTTTATGCCATCTACAAAAATTCCGACTAACATCCTCTCCACCTCTTCTCCTCGTACATTCTGTCCTAAGAATGCCTCTTCAGCCAGGTTAATCAACCTATCGCTGAACAATTGTACCGTCTCTCCGTTGTTTTGTTTAGCCTGTCTCAACACCGAAAATGCATGTTGTGGATCCGTTATTTCCGCGTACTTACGTGCTAGGTCTTCCTTAAATTGTTCCCGTGTCTCATCTACTCTAGCCTCTAACTTTCTTCTTATATGATCCGAAACCGGTTCTGTTGCCGCCTGATACGCAAGTCTCATTGTCTCTTCATCTGTTGCCGAGACCAAATACGCATATTTTTCTATGGAAGTTATCCACTTCTTAAAATCTCTGGCCTGTCCACTAAACTTAACAATTTCGGTTGCCATTCCCTGTTGTTTTATTACCGTATTAAGTCTACCTACCGCTGTTCCTACCCCCGTCAAAACTTGTGCCAAGGAGTCTTGTTCCGCCATGCTGAAATATTATTATACAGACCAAGCAAACAATTTCACATTTGTAACTTGCTAATTTAAGAAATACAAATCACATCTACAGCAATAACAGTTCGACCAGCTAATAGGTTTACAGATTACCCTACTCTTGTTTCCCGATCCAAGCAAGACGTATTCTTCTAGGTTCGTCGTCAGGTTAAATTCAAACGCCAGGAGTCTGTACCAGTTGAAATGCTCCTCCAATCGATCACGTTTCAGGTATCATCAGGTAGTTAGGGAGTTTCTTCTTCTCCACGTCTCAGTAACTTCAACCCCTGGTTTGGTCCCTACCAGACTTCAGGTTTCTTTTCACCCGATGACAGGGCACATCAAAGCGACGTCTTGAGAACGACTCACACGCAACAGAGCCCAAAAGGATTAGCGAGCGGCTCTCATTTGTAGTGAAGCCCCGAGATAGTCTGACACGTCAACAAAACATGGGCCAATCCATGAAGGAATGAGGTATTTAGCTGCTGTCTTGATTGTCTTTAAACAACGTTCCTTTTTCTATCACGACTCAGTTGTTAGCGAGCTCAAAACAACGATTATCTGGCTTGACCTAACCTTCAGCAAAACTCCCGCTCGCTCGAGACAACGATTAACTGACTTGACCTTCAGCAAAAATCCTGATACGTCCGCTAGCTGAATGGATAAGAGGAGCCGCCAGGATGGTGTTTACAGTTGATGACAATCGCAGGCGCTGCAACCCGTTATGGCAAGTTGGTTTTCATTCTTCTCCTGACGCCAATTAAATTTTGATAGCAAGTCTTGAAAAAGACTTACAGACAACCACCCCTGGCCGGGCTTTTGGTTGCTGTAATTCTCACAGATAACTTATTGGCCATTTTTCCAACTGCGCTTTTTTTTTAATGTTCAATACTTGTTTAGAACCGTGCCGCAATTCTGTCTCTGGCGATCGACACAAACGGACCAAGGATCTTCATACTTTTTGAGCTACTTCGATGTATTATTCAGTAGACATCGTTTTGAGATTCCGCGATGTTATACAGTAGACAGCATTTTGAGACTCCGCGTTGTACCAGGCTCGAAACCTCGGTCGTTGGCACCAAAATTCGTCCTATAACAGAGTAGGACTAACAAGGACTGTTGGCTTTGTATAAATAAGGTTTATTTCCATTTGATGACAAGTTCTACAAACATGGCGTCCTTTCAGTTCCATACCCAGATGTGGACTGCCCCGTAACAACCCACTACGTCACGACTTGAGCATCTCTCCTCCCATTCTCTCCCGATGCTCAATCGTGCTGTAGCCTTTTCCCACCTAATACTAATACCCTACTTCTGTTACACTTTTGGCTGCCCTATTCTGCTCCTAATCTCTGTTGTACATCTTCCATCTGATGTTATAAATGCCCCTAGGTATCTAAAATTATCCACTTGGTTAAGGAGTATAGTAAGAGCAAACACTAGTCCAGTGGCAGACGGACATATCGACCAACTGCAGTTATAGCACAGATGAGGTTAAGAATGTAAAATGTAAGGGAAATCCTGAAGAACATCAAATTAGATTTAACATTACTTAAAACAGACAACGAAAATGGAGAAAGGTACACAATTTACCCTATTATACTATTACTCTAAAGAACATATATACAAATTTATTGCATATCCTTTACAGGACATTGCTGTCAACATCAGCATCTTTCAGATGATTGTTGATTTCTTGGCAAGAATACGCTCAGTAGTTTGCCATTACTTTCTGAGCGGCCGGCTCACATACCCCGTAAGTTACCGACACGATTCGAACCACTGCTGATTCTCGTCGTCGTCACGTTACTTACGAGAGTATACGAGATTACGGAGAAAAGTCGCTATCCTCAAGGCCAGGAAGACGGCAAAGAACATATATAACGCCATGGAAATAATACAGACTATCCATCAACAGCGACTACCTTCAGATGGTTATTTACGAAATGGTATGAGTGCCGGACGTTGAGAAAGCAATGGCAAACAACTGAACGTAATCTTGGCAAGAAATCACAAGCAGCATACAAATGCTATTTAGTTTACAATCGTAGCGTCTGAATCGGCCACGCATCAGATATTAAGCTGAAAGAACATAATTTGCATACGGGATGTGGTTCCTCTCTGTTGCCAGAGATGCCCCGTAATCGCTTTTTAACTATTCATACAATTAAAATATGTATAATAATCAATATGCAACAGCAAGAGTTTTCTTGCATTTTAAATACGTTTCCAGGTAATTGTCAATTAAAATAGAAAGTGCAAATGTTCGGAATAAAAATAATCAGATTACATATAATACATTAGATTACAGAATGTAACTATTGCGATCGCGTATTATAGTAAATCATCCTGAAATCACAAATTTTATGTTTAAAACTATCAGCTACATTACCTCCCTTTGCAAATTGTTTATCTCCATCTATTAATAACAAGTTCCATAACAATTATATGCAATGTTATTTGGCAGCAGACCGCGTTGCATTAGTTTCCCGTTGGTATTTGTGCCGGTCGTCCAGAAAGCAGTGGCAAACTACGGAAGGTAAACTTGCCAAGAGATCAAAACGGCAGTAATGCTGGTGTTGACTGCGATGTCTTATAAAGGATATGAAATAAAATATGCAGTGTTATTCCCCATGATGTCCAAGTTCGATAATCATGTAGTAATTTAATGTTGTTATGTTTTCTTCAATAACAGTGAACGTTTCAGTAACTGTCACTAAAGAAATTGGAAAATATATTTGATATAATATGTTGCTAATAATAAGTATCTGTTGAATAAGACAGTGGTAATAAAATATATTTTATTCAGAAAAGATAATTTCCAATATTCAATAACACAAAACCCAGCTGTTGTTGCATAGTGAAGTCATGTCGGTATATAAACAAATGGCAGGTGTTTGTAATCGTTCAGCCTTCTGGGGAAACCCGGTTGGTTACTGGGCAGGATACCCATGGTATGTGGAGACCACGTGACCTCGCCGGTCACATTGTCCTTTTGTGTGGTCAAGGTCCTCGCAGACTCAGACAATGGCCTGTCTGAGTTAGAAAGCTTAGGGTCGCGCGAGGCTCCTCCCTTAACACATACATGGTTCGAGGGTACCTGTCTGGGGAGGAGGGGCAGGGATGGACGCCTGAGCACTATAAGGAAATAAACCGTCCATCTAGAGCTGGGGTGGCCTCTAGTGTTTACACTAGCCCTGGTTCACTGCTGTGATAGCTGTCGCACGCCAACCTGATAAGCATGGCTTACTTAGTAAGCTTTGAGCTCAGAGCGTGGGCGACACTATCCCTTTTGTTATTTTCTTCAACTTAAACTGTAATAATTAGCTTACTTTTTCCTTTTATTCTAGCAATGTATATTGTTTTTACTTCGCTTTCCATTCCATTTACTATAACGTAGTTAAACATTGCATAGTCTATAATTCTGCGCAAGAGTAAACAAAATCGTAAACATTAATAAATAGTACACATTGCATGGTTGTCATGCTTCGTTGGGGAAAGAGTGACCACACAATGGCAATTTACTAAACGTAAACGTACCCTACAAATAGCTGACACAAATCTAGGGTTGATTGCGACGTCGTGTAATGAACGTGTTGCAACTTTTAACTCATAGAAACACCAGGTTCTTTATAACATTAACACCACCTTAGCGATTGTAAATACTAATTACTTTACGCCTTTTCAGCCGGGGCAGTGGCCGGTTTCAATCCCCAGCAGAGCCAGGCATAGTTTTTTTCCACAGTACAGCTCTTGGGACGACAAAGGCTCATGAAAATTGGCAACATAAATGATAAAGAATTGAATCGAAATTATTTGGAAAGATAGAAGCCGAGGAAGGGAACTGTTCACGTCATCGTTTTATTGTAATCTAAAATATGTGGGCCTGAAACGGAAACGTCACACTCCAGTACATGATATTTACGTATATGATTGTATATAACAAAAGAAGAGCAGTTGTAATATAGTGAATAGGCGCGTGCCTGCTTCCCCGAAGGTCATGGGTTCTTCTCCTTCTGCTGTGTTCATCCGAGGTTTTTTTCTGACGTAATTGCGCTGTGTCAAGTTTTGCGTCCTTAGGCCGACACATCCGACTTCTGCGGAAGTTCGTTCGAAATAGCATCCGGGCATATTTCCATAACTGACTTTGTCCCAGATTGACGGACCTAAATTCTATAATCTGAAAGGTCATGTGATGCGAAGTCTGCCAGCTTGATATCACTCATATAACACATAAAGTGCCGAGTTGTCTATATGTATTTCTAGCACCATGTGTCCCAATGTTTTTATGTTGCATATCCCTTATACGACATTGCAGTCAACACCAGCATTTTTCAGCTGCTGGTGATGTACTAGGCAAGTTTTATGTTCAGCAGTTTGCCATTGCTTTCTGAACGACCGGCTCACATGCCACCGTTTGTTACTAGCGCGGCGCGAACCGCTGCCGATTTTCTCTACTGCTGTTTTCCCCACGTGGATATAAGGGATTACGAACAATGTCGTTAAACCTTGGCCAGGGAGACCGGTATGTGTACAATGGTCATGAGGTAAGTAAGTAAATGTGTTCTGTATTATACTTACTAATATGTCAGATTGGCAATTGTCTTCAGGCCTCATTGCCATTATAGTCGGCCTACCATCCTTGTCGGTTTTCTCCACTACTGTCCCAATCCCTGCTCCTCGCATCGAAGTCTCCACATATGAGTAACCTATCACTTGGTAATTCCTCCAATTCCTTAAGCCAGTCCCAGTGTTCCTTTCTGACAAAACAGTCCAATGTGGCATATAGAGATCGAAGGTTGTTTAAATAGATGATCATCCACACATGATGACAAAGCAACAGAGGATGATGTGATGTGCAGTGCATGTTTTTAATGCTAGCACATTCCAGCTCCCAGGTAACGCCGACTTTGTATGGACAACAGGATTCATAACATAATTTCTTAGATAGAGGCAATGTTTTGGTAATTCGTCAGTTATTAAACAATGTAATGCAATAAATAGTTCTTTAAATCATCAACATTTAAAAAGAAATTGATTTGAATAATTACATAAATTATAGGTATAAATGAACACAGAACTGCAACTTTAAGATAACTTCTTATATTAACACTTTCACTTTAGCCACTAAGCTTTATGTTGAAGGTTGACTAATCGTCAGTTACTACGAATGCATGTTTACTGACCAATATTTAACATTTAATTACTAACCAAACCAAACGTGGCAATGACATCTAAAGACAGGCCTGAAAAGTTAGAAAAGCGTTGTGTACTAACACCATACCTTTAGCTACTTATATTTCTGTTACACGTTGACTAATTGTTAATACTAATACTGCATGTTTACTGACCAATCATTAACATTTAATTACTAACATAACCTAAAATGGCAATGCCATCTAAACTAGTATTGGTTTGAAATCTTTTTAATCAGGCCACATGGTATTTGTTGTTACATGTGACGGTCCCAAGCCCGTGAATACTGAGAGGGAAGAGATGTAACCAAATCTCGAATAATGTATATAAGCCTGGACACCAAAATACAATTGTTGGCTGTCAGGATAACGATGAAATGGGTATTTAAAAGTAAAGCAAGAAACTTATTGATGCCAATCATGTGCGTTTTGTACTGAGTTAAATAATCTCAGATGAACAGCCGCGACCAATTTTAATATGTTTGTGTCAACTCAGATGACAGTGACAAGAAGATCCGGCATCAGAAATGGTGAAATTAGAAGGCCAGTGAGTATAGTGTCAGAAGATTTGATGGTTCGAAGTCAATGTCGGGAGATGTTGAAGCAGATAGCTTTGCGTTGATTTTATTGGTATAAGGCGCTTGCTGATCAGTAAATAATGGCAAAATGCTGAATGTCAATTTGCCTTAAAACTACAAAGAAACACATAGCTCTTTTTACAGATGCAACGGCAGTTGTTTCAACATTGAAGAGGAGAAACAATGAAGAACTAGCAAACATAATGATAGCAATATGTCATCAATGCCAGACATCCAAATGGGATGTAATACAATAGATTCGTTCACTTTTTATCATACCTGGAAATAAAGAAGCTAGCAGGTTTACAAAGTAAGGGGGAAGAGCACCGGGCCCACCGAAAGATAATGTATCCTACAATGTCTAACGAAAAGAACCAGTAGAAATCTTAAGATTCCGAACAGTACACGATAGGCTGAACTCACACATGTGTAATAAGCTAAAGATATGAGATACTGATGACTGTATCTGTTGAACTGGTAAAATGACAACTAAACATTTGGTGCAGGAGTGTCTAACTTAAGCAGAAAAGATAAAAGATCAGCGTGAAAAATATCAGTTCCCATTTGCAATTTGTAAGCCTAAAGGATGCCACCGCGTTTGAAAATCTTCAATAGAAGGCCATAAGTACACTCCCCTGGCAAAATTGTTAAAAAGAAAACATACCGTCGGATAGATATATCCCCCTTACCTCCGATTTAATCTGCCCAGATGAAGTAATTCTTATACAAATGCATGCAAAAGTCGGACACACTGACATTTGTCGGGGATAACAAGGCGTGATTCACTACCCTGGAAATAGACGCCAAGAAAATACAACAGCGGACGATTATTACAATTTTCGTTAGGATGAGTAAGATACTACCTAATTTCTTAACCCAGCCTCTATAACGAGTCTTCCAGTCCATCTTTTCTCCTTTGGACTCCGCCTGCTTTTCTTCCCGTCGTGACGACGTACTCCAGCTTTTCCCTTCTCACCATGACCGGCGTAAAGAAGTGGCCTGACTTCGTCTGTTGCGAATAAGCGGGTCTCTTTGTGAGTTCACTTCGTTCAAGATATCGTCATAACTCTTTATATCCGTCACCGGTGCTATCGTAATTTTGGTTTACAACCACATCTCTGCTACCCCTACTTAATTGCTCATGTGTCTGTCCCATGAGTGCATCCCATAATTATTTGAAAGGCAGCAAGCGTGCAAATTACCAACTCCCGGCATGGGTAGATAGTGACGACAAATAATTCGGGACTCTATGGAAGCACCGTTATTGGAATGAGTACACTTTAAAGGTTTTAACGAGAATCTTTTAAAGGGCAAGAATAAGAGCGGTTGATCACTCTGCTCGTACGTCGCTGAAGAATGCAGCCAGCTGCGCCAATTATTGCATCCGTGTCACTTGGTGGTTGTAACAAATACAGCAGGGTTAAGCAGATAACGAACACTTGACAGGTCTAGCATGTCGGTGGGTGATTTACTTGATACCAGACACTATTGCCACTAAAATGTGGAGACAAGTAGATATATGGTGTTGGAGGTCGTGCAATATAGAGAACCATAACTGTGTACAAGAACTGGTAAAATTGGCTGGAATGTGCAGCTAAAGCTTTCCAGTGTAGTGCGAAGCCAATTTCATGCCCAACCTTCATTCATCGCCACTTGCGTCATGTATTGCAGGTCATTTGGGTGTTTTTATTTTTTGCTTTACTTAAATGTCACTGTAGAACACGGGCGCAAGCTTCCATAATCTTCTTTTACGACAAGCATAGCAGGCTCATCATCAGCAAATGAAATGCCAGCTGGCAAGGGGTTAGGGGCTATATCTACCCTATTCTGTTCTACGATTCTGAGACTAATACTAAGTCTAACAGATCTCGGTCTTTGGTGTTCTGGATCAACTCTGCTGATGATGTTCTTCCATGCCACCGTCTCAGTCCATCCAGTATCATTACTCTTGGTCGGTGTCTGCCTCTCTTTCCCACGATCGTCCCAGTTCTCTCGAAGTTATCCAATGTCTTTCTTCTCATCACATGACTAAGGGAAGCTGTTTGTCTCTTTCTTATGTTTGCATATAAAGTTAATTTCGTTAGCCCCTTTCAGGCAATCGTCGTTAGTTACTATGGCAGTCCAATGAATTCGCAACACTCGTCTCAGGAACGACATCTCTTTTGCTTCCAAGTTCTTCCTAATTTACTCATTTACATTCCAAGATCCACTGCCATACAGCAAAACTGGTTCTATATTGCATTTCAGCACGCTCTTTCTTACATTCCATGATAGTGACTGATTGCAAAAGATACTTTTCATTTCCCAAAATGCGGCTTTTCCTTACCCTATTCTGTTCTTAAACTCGGTAGTACACATTCCGTCTGATGTTATTAATGCGCTAGGTATGGGGGAAGTCAATAAGTAAGTCACAGATGGCTGTACAAACATAACTAAATATGATGAAACATTGAAACCAGTTTATTTTTATACATACGTTGTCCCTTTATTTCCCAACATAATCTCCATCAACATTAACGCACTTATCCTATCGTTTTATCAGTCTTCCTAAACCGACTGCACAGAACTACGTGCTCTGTTTTCTAAGCCACGTTTTCTCTTCACATTAAACTTCGGCGTCTTATGCGTAATGTCTCCAGCCAAGGTGGGTTTTCAGTGGACCAATAAGGTGGAAATCGCTAGGGCTAAGTCTGGGCTGTAAGGTGGATGTTCCAGACATTCCCACCTTAGTTGGTTAACTTTCTCCTGAGTTAATCGAGCCGTATGTGATCATAATAACACCTGTAGAAAACACCAACTACATTTACCTGCCATCCCACAGAACTGTGTGACATTCTTATTGACTCGTCCTCGTATTTAACATTATCATTGCATGTTACACTGTTACGATTCTAAGATTCTGAGACTAATACTAAGTCTAATATGGTATGACAGAATCGCCAATATGGAGCTCATGGAGAGACCTAGACAACTACAAGTGAGCCAAGAGGTGTAGAAAAGACACCGACGCTGGGTAGGATATACTCTGAGAAAGCCTGTGAGTGATATAACTATAAAGAATTTGCTTGGAATCCACACATCAAGAGAAACAGAGGGCTAAATAAAAAACATACAAAGAAGAGAGGTAGAGGTACAATGAATGAAGCTCCATGAGATAGTTAAAGATAGGTGCGATTGTAGTAATTTGTATGAGGGACCATGCCCGAGTGGTGGATAGCATACAATAGAAGAATAGGCAAGAAGTGTAATCATGACGGTGTCGATTGCCCACTAATTGAATATTCACAATAGTGGCAGTAGAAGGAAGGAAGACAGTTGAAGGAAAGAATAAATAATAAGGAAGCAAAACAGAAGAAAGAAGGAAGGAAGAAGAATGAAAGATTGTAGAAGACATAATTTAGAAAGCAAGAAAAGGAAAAAAGCAGGAAGAAGGAAAGAAATATGATGGAGTCGAGAAAAGAAGCGGAAAGCCAAAATAATAAGAAAAGAATATAAAGAGACAGAAAGTTAAAGGGAGGAAGAAAGAATAAAAGGAAGAAAAAAAGATGAAGGCGGCAAGATGCAACAAGTAAGGAAAGAAGCAATAAGAGGGAAGGAAGAAGAAGGAAACAATCGGGAAGAAGGGGCGAACAACGACATAAGAGAGCAGAAAGAAGGAAATAAGAACATTTAAGAAAAAATGAGAAGAAAGAATTACGAAAGAAGAAGGCAAAACTAAAGAAGAGGAAACGAATAATGAAGAAAGACTGCAGACAGATGAAACAGAGAAGTAAAGGAAGAGGAACCATGAAAGAAGGGAGAAGAAAGAAGGAAGAAACAAAATGGAAAGAATTAAGATGAAGGAAAACAGAAAAAAATAGAAAGAAGAAAGAATGAAGAGAAAAAATGAAAGAATAAAAGATTAGGAAAGGAGAACAAAGATGGAAAGAAGAACAATTAGGAGAGGAATATAAGTCGAAAAATAAGAAGGAAACGAAGTTAGAAGAAGAAGAAATAGATTATAATTGAGGGGCGGGTAGAAATGTTAGAAATTGCGGTAAAGCAGAGATTAGTTCGTTTGCCTGTCGGCTGGGAAGTCATGTGTTCGGGACTGAGGTATCCTCAGTGATGGTTTTATATTTATTTGGGCTCCTTGGTCGACCTAGTCTACATTGGGTACCAAGAAACGTTATGGGAAGTAAAGGCGGCTTGTATGCTATTCACGGCCTCATCCAGTGATTATTGATTGGTTTTTACAACATATGGGACAAGCACCATACACTCAGTAGACCTCAAGGCATGTAAACATGCTACAATGTATTTCGTAATATAATATAATATATAGACATTTACATGGATTGTGTTGATAGCGAGATCAGAGAGATGTTATTATTATTACTGTTAGTGATGATGATAATGTATTTAGGCAATGACGATTGTGACTAATACAACGGATTTGGGAATAACAAAAAGCTGTATAATAAACTTTGCAAAAGTCGTGTGATGCATTAGCTTTTATATTTGGTTAAAGAATGTTCTCGGATATTAATGACGCAATCAGACATGCATGTTGAGTAACAGTTAATTTCTTTGATAGTGGTCGCCCGTGTCTTGATAACCTTCAAATATGTATTTTCATTTATCCAATACCCTGATATGGTTAATACACCAAATTTAGGCCACTAATTAGTTACCCATGTGTGAAAATTTCAAAGTTAAGTCACCAAATATTGACACGGCTGTGAACAAAAGCTGCCATCTGTTAAGCTTATCAGACAAGTACATTGAAAATCGCTTTATTAGAATAAACATCAAATCGATCTAGACATGCTTTCATCACAAGAATCACACCTGGCAATAGCGACTGATAGATTTAGCCTCCAATTATTGTCTATTGAATATTATCAGCCAATGCCGTAACGTTACGCCGACAAAGACCCAGCTATCGGCTGCCTCGCCGTATATATAAGCGAGAAAATAGTGTCTCAGTTCATCATTCAGTTTTCCAGAGTGATTGTGGCAAGATCGTGCGTATATACTCTCTTGTGCATTTTCTCATTTGGATAAATCTGAAGTAGAATCTACTGTGCTTGTGTTCAGAAATGGAATTATCTTCGATAGTAAAAATACGTGGGGATTTTTTTACTACATATTATTTGTCTCGTGGTCCAGTTTTAGGCAGAGGAATGAGTGGAGAAGTTGTTCTAGCCACCTCACTTCTGTGTGCTAAACATAAGAGAGCCGTGAAGTTATTCTCATTGCTGACTGCTGATGGAGGGATTAGAAACAAGGAGTTGTTTTTAAAAGAGTTCACCGTTTTAGAACGACTGTCTCATCCACACGTCATCAAACATACCATATCGGTCATGTGTCCTGAATACTTGGCCATCTGTACTCACTACTGTCCTAATGGAACCTTGACCTCCAAGCTGAAAACCATGACCTCGGAGTTGTGTGTCAAGTACTTCACCCAGATGACATGTGTTGTGCGTTATCTCAATGATAAAAAGAGAATAGTACACAGCGATATCAAGCCCGACAATATTTTCATCAACGCCAACAACGATGCAGTACTTGGAGATTTTGGATTATCATTTTTCATTTCTCAAGGCTCCACTGTGGTTCCTACAAGATACATTGGTGGCACCAGGCGTTACCTTGCTCCAGAAATATCGCGCTTCACATTAGTTGACCCTTACAAGCTAGACATCTACTCCCTGGGCGTGGTTCTCTGGTGCATGATGTTCAAGACACGGCCAAAATCAGACAAAGTGTACGAGTGTCTGAAAGACCCCGATATGATGTTAGGTGTTCCTGAACCTCAACGAAGGTGCTTGACTAATTCGTTACAACATGATCCAGACACAAGACTTTCGGCGGCTTCAATACTGACGAATATGCACAGGTGTGACATCCACAGGGACCTCATTGACAGTCTGTAAGTATGAACTTTGTTGGCATGTTTTTAATTTAATTTCTAATTTTAATATTTACTAACTAAATTAACCCTACTTAACAATCATCAGCCTATGCTTGTCAGTTTTGTTAATACTAACCTAACCTTTTTCGCTTTCTATCTCACGATTCTATTTGATGTTTGTTAAATATGCTAAACCTTTGTTAAATATGCTAGGCTGGACAATATATTGAGACAATGTTTAGACACAGATGGATAACAGACACACACATTACAGAAATATTTATATTGAGATGCTAAAGAAATGTTGAGTAAATCTAAATTCCAGCTTTTATTCGCTCATAAAATACTAGAATATATTCATGAAACGTAAATGTTAAAATATTTCTTGTTCGGTAGTTAACTTAGTATTGACTTAGTATTGTAGAGGTTATTAATTTATTTTATTGAATAATGTAATTCTATATTACAGAGTAGGTTATGTCAAACAACTAAGTGTAGTATTTCCCTTATTAACACATGCTTCATACTAACACATTTCTACGATAATCGCTTCACAGATGTATATATTAACATGAACTTGCCCACTAACATTACAATTTGTGCATTCCGACATAGCGTGTATACAGCGAAAACATCAGAAAGAGGCAGTCAATATTCCCAAGTCACGATATGGAAAGTCACACTACAGAAATTGCACATTATTACAATTGTTACACTAACTCGTGCATTTCTTGGGCTGATGTCAACATAGATGACATATTTTGCTAGAGATCGAAGGTTTTTGAAATAGATGAGCATCCACACATGATGACAAAGCAACTGAGGATGATGTGATGTGCAGTGCATGTTTTTAATGCTAGCACATTCCAGCTCCCAGGTAACGCCGACTTTGTATGGACAACAGGATTCAGAACATAATTTCATAGATAGAGGCAATGTTTTGGTAATTCGTCAGCTATTAAACAATGAAATGCAATAAATAGTTCTTTAAATCATCAACATTTTAAAACAAATTGATTTATTTGGTTATTTCGGGATTTGAAATGTAAATATTGAGCACAACCCACTACTGGCAACGCTGATCGTATTCTAGTATGAACCTAAGGCATATCCACGTCAATATGGAAGCACTATACTCGAGTTTCGCCCTCGTGTTAGCTCGTCAGTAGTGCATATCCCTGACCGGATCCGGAAACAAGCCCCGGATCACTGGCGTGTGAAGCGGGTGTGTAACCACGAGGCACACGTTGGACACACAGCCAAATTATCATAACAGAATAATACAACGTCACCCATCGTAGGCTATGCTCAAGATTGCCCAATCGCCGCGACTGACGTCCGTCAATCGATGTGGACGTTCAGGACTTCTCACTGGCAAGGAACACCAGGCCTCCTAAATCCAACGAAATCCAACAGACAACGAAAATGTAGAAAGGAACACAATTTACCCTATTATACTATTACTCTAAAGAACATATATAAAAGTTTATTGCATATCCTTTACAGGACATTGTTGTCAACATCAGCATCTTTCAGATGATTGTTGATTTCTTGGCAAGAATACGCTCAGTAGTTTCCCATTACTTTCTGAGCGGCCGGCTCACATACCCCGTAAGTTACCGACGCGATTCGAACCACTGCTGATTCTCGCCGTCGTCAGGTTACTTACAAGAGTATACGAGATTACGGAGAAAGTTCGCTATCCTCTAGGCCAGGAAGCCGGCAAAGAACATATATAACGACATGGAAATAATACAGGCTATCCATCAACAGCGACTACCTTCAGATGGTTATTTACGAAATGGTGCCGGACGTTCAGAAAGCAATGGCAAACAACTGAACGTAATCTTGGCAAGAAAACACAAGCAGCATATAAATGCTATAAAATAGGAGATTACTTGTTTTATGCCATTCCCAGAAGAACTACAATACTGGGACAACATCGAGGCAAGCCCCAGTCATGTCACCCGATTCCAAAATTTAGTTTACAATCGTAGCGTCTGAATCGGCCACGCATCAGATATTAAGCTGAAAGAACATAATTTGCATACGGGATGTGGTTCCTCTCTGTTGCCAGAGACGCCCCGTAATCGCTTTTTAACTAGTCATACAATTAAAATATGTATAATAATCAATATGCAACAGCAAGAGTTTTCTTGCATTTTAAATACGTTTCCAGGTAATTGTCAATTAAAATAGAAATTGCAAATGTTCGGAATACAAATAATCAGATTACAAATAATACATTAGATTACAGAATCTAACTATTGCGATCGCGTATTATAGTAAAACATCCTGAAAGCAACAATGTTATGTTTAAAACTATCAGCTACATTACCTCCCTTTGCAAATTGTTTATCTTCATCAATTAATAACAAGTTCCATAACAATTATATGCAATGTTATTTGGCAGCAGACCGCGTTGCGTTAGTTTCCCGTTGGTATTGGTGCCGGTCGTCCAGAAAGCAATGGCAAACTACGGAAGGTAAACTTGCCAAGAGATCAAAACGGCAGTAATGCTGGTGTTGACTGCGATGTCTTATAAAGGATATGAAATAAAATATGCAGTGTTATTCCCCATGATGTTCAAGTTCGATAATCATGTAGTAATTTAATGTTGTTATGTTTTCTTCAATAACAGTGAACGTTTCAGTAACTGACACTAAAGAAATTGGAAAATATATTTGATATAATATGTTGCTAATAATAAGTATCTGTTGAATAAGACAGTGGTAATAAAATATATTTTATTCAGAAAAGATTATTTCCAATATTCAATAACACAAAGCCCAGCTGTTGTTACATAGTGAAGTCATGTCGGTATATAAACAAATGACAGGTATTTGTAATCGTTCAGCCTTCTGGGGAAACCCGGTTGGTTACTGGGCAGGATACCCATGGTATGTGGAGACCACGTGACCTCGCCGGTCACATTGTCCCCCTGTGTGGTCAAGGTCCTCGCAGTCTCAGACAATGGCCTGTCTGCGTTAGAAAGCTTAGGGTCGCGCGAGGTTCCTCCCTTAACACATACATGGTTCGAGGGTACCTGTCTGGGGAGGAGGGGCAGGGATGGACGCCTGAGCACTATAAGGAAATAAACCGTCCATCTAGAGCTGGGGTGGCCTCTAGTGTTTACACTAGCCCTGGTTCACTGCTGTGATAGCTGTCGCACGCCAACCTGATAAGCATGGCTTACATAGAAAGCTTTGAGCTCAGAGCGTGGGCGACACTATCCCTTTTGTTATTTTCTTCAGCTTAAACTGTAATAATTAGCTTACTTTTTCCTTTTATTCTAACAATATATATATTGTTTTTACTTCGCTTTCCATTCCATACACAATGGCAATCTACTAAACGTAAACGTACCCTACAAATAGCTGACACAAATATGAAATACCGGTATGTGTAAATGGTCATGAGATAAGTAAATGTGTTCTGTATTATACTTACAAATATGTCAGATTGGCAATTGTCTTCAGGCCTCATTGCCATTATAGTCGGCCTACCATCATTTATGCAGACCACATCGGAGTCCACTATGGCATCCGCAAGGGCAATCAATCCCCTTGTCATGGTCTTACTCTTAGAGGAATAGAATATGGTCTACATTTGACCGGTCTCAGATCTGTTAGCACAATTGAATGTGTTATTCTATCAGTGCGTCCAGGTTTGTTGGAAAAGATCGTCTTATAGTCGTCTAGGAGCGTCAAAATGTCCTGTCGCTGTTGTTGTGTCAAATTGTCAGAGATATGTATGTCCTTTATACTTCCGTCATCAGTCATAATTGGCACAGGGATTTCAGTGTTGTCCATGTCTGTCTGATTTATCACAGATGCTACAGTTTGTAAATTGTCTTCAATGTCATTGTCGTCGTCGTCGAGATCGATCGTCAATATGTTGTCAAATTTGTCGTCATTGTCAATATCACAGATTGTCGGTAATGTCCATCTGTCTTCGTCGTTTTCGTCGTCGTAAGCGTGTGTCGTTAACGATGCTTCGTTTGTCGAGGTGTTATTCCGTTGGGAAATTGTCGTTTCGTCTCCGTCAACAGTTTGTTGCGTCTGTTCATTTGTCTCATTGTCCTGTCTAGCATAGTATGGTTTCAACATATTTACATGTAATAATTTCAATTTTCCATTTACAGAGAATGTAGTAGGGTTATTCCCCTTGACCAGTTTATGACATATATCACAAGATGTACAAAATGATTTAATCTCTTGGTCAAACTTTGGCCAATAAAAATGGGTTAGGACAATAGCCTTGGTCATTTCATATCCCATATGACCTCCAAAAGGGGAGTCATGGGCTATTTTTAGCACTTTGTTTCGATGTGCTTGTGGTAAAACAATTTGCTGTGTCGTGGTCTGGTTTGTTGTGTAAAATCTGGTTAAGATGTTATTCTGTAGCCCAAATGTCCACGATGCATGTTTAGTGACTTTTGGTTTAAGTCCAATTAATTTAAAGTATTTTTTTTTTTTTTTTTTTTTTTTTTTTTTTAGGGTTTGGCGGTCATCCCAGACGAGCTGGTTCCCCGCCTCCCCTGTTTTTGGCGTGGACCCTTAGTCCCACTGTGAGCTATTGCCCACAGTGGTCCACCGGGCCCACATTTAAAGTGATTAATGTGAGGTTTTTTTTTTTTTTGGTGTGTGGATCACCCGGCCCCCGACCAGACCAGGCGCACTACTGCGGGGAGCAGCAAATGCGTCTGACCTTAGCCACGGGACCGAGATTGATCCTCCCGGCCTCCGACCAGACCAAGCGCACTACTGGAGGCCAGCAAATACACTTGATCTTAGCCAAAAGGCCGAGAAGCGATCGAAGATACAATTGTTACACTAACTCGTGCATTTCTTGGGCTGATGTCAACATAGATGACATATTTTGCTAGAGATCGAAGGTTTTTGAAATAGATGAGCATCCACACATGATGACAAAGCAACAGAGGATGATGTGATGTGCAGTGCATGTTTTTAATGCTAGCACATTCCAGCTCCCAGGTAACGCCGACTTTGTATGGACAACAGGATTCAGAACATAATTTCTTAGATAGAGGCAATGTTTTAGTAATTCGTCAGCTATTAAACAATAAAATGCAATAAAGAGTTCTTTTAATCATCAACATTTTAAAACACATTGATTTAAATAATTACATAAATTATAAGTATAAATGAACACAGAACTGCAACGTTAAGATAGCTTCTTATATTAACACTTCCACTTTAGCCACTAAGCTTTATGTTGAACGTTGACTAATTGTTAATAATACGAATGCATGTTTACTTACCAATATTTAACATGATTGATTGATTGATTTAGGAATCGACAACACAGCATTCGGGGCATTCCCATAAGTGCTCCTTCCCCATCCTCAGCAGCCAGCGAAGAGTTCCAACACTAATAGTACCAGTAGCAATCTGATTATAAGTCCGTCTCGCCTTTCCTTTGAGCGTTGAGCGTCGGCCAGATCCCTTCGTCACTCCTCGTTGTCTCATTCTTGCCAGACCATGGTAATCCATTTGCCCCCTTCGAGGTGTGCACGTGCTCCCACAAGGCCGCAACCACGTCTGCCTTGTCATCTATCAATACTCCACCAAGTTCTGCAGAGCCAGCCAATCTGTCCGGCTGTTCATTTCCCAGCACCGCGCATGCCCCGGAGAAAAGATCCAGGCGATGCTTGTCACCCGTGACCTCCGAAGCGAAGCAAGCCACTCCGCACGAAGTCTGCCCGTCCTCACCCTCGTCAGCATGCTTTCTGAGTCAGTTACAATCACGATGTGTGTGTGTGTGTGTGTCGTATTCTCCATCCAGCGGAGAGCCGCTGTGACTGCCTCCACTTACATTCTTAAGCTGGATGTTGTGGTATCATATGCCAGGCTCTCCTGCCCCAAACATCGACCATTAGCTTGACCTCTCTCACCTCTTGACACCGAACTATCTGTGTAGATAATCACATCACTCGAGTGAGCATTGTCCTGAATTAGTTGCTGGATTTCCACTTCCGTGGCCCCTGCTGGCCACTCCCTGCACTCCCGGCTTAATGTGATTATAACTCTGCACAAGTCTGACTGCTCCGCTGGCACTCTGACCCACTCCTCTCCACGCCTAATGTTCTCCAGGGGGCACACCTGTCTGATCGTATCCTCCGCCTGAGCCATCCATGATTTCCCTCTTATCAGTCGCTGACCCTTAACTGCGTCCAGCGCCTCATGCAGTGGTTGGTCTGTGTCTGCAGCTACTCTGAGGTATGCATTCGCCTGCATCACCTTGAGCCTACCAGCAACAGTCGGCAGACCAAGGATGTAACGCATACACACTACTGGTGTGTCTCTAGCGCATCCCAGAATGACCCGCATAGCTTCGTTCTGTATGCTCTCTAACTTCACCAGCTGACTCTCTGAGACAGTGAGCAGACCTAATCCATAATCAATTACTGAGAGGATCAAGTGCTGGTATAGTGAAGAGGAGAAACAATGAAGAACTAGCAAAATTAATGATAGCAATATTTTGTCAATGCAAGACATCCAAAAGGAACGTAATACAGTAGATTCGTTCACCTTTTATCATACCTTGAAATAAAGAAGCTAGCAGGTTTACAAAGTAAGGTGGAAGAGCACCGGGCCCACCTAAAATTGATGTATACCTCAAAAGGCCAACGAAAAGAACCATTAGCAATCTTTAGATTCCGAACAGTAAACGATCGGCTGAGCTAACACATGTGTAATAAGCTAAAGATATGAAATACTGATGACTGTATCTGTTGAACTGGTAAAATGACAACTAAACATTTGGTGCAGGAGTGTCTAACTTAATCAGAAAAGATAAAAGATCAGTGTGAAAAATATCAGTTCCCGTTTGCAATTTGCAAGCCTAAAGAATGCTACCGCTTTTGAAAATCGTCAAGAGCAGACCATAAAAACACTCCCCTGGCAAAATTGTTAAAAAGAAAACATACCGTCGGGTAGATATAACCCCTAACCTTGGATTTAATGTGCCTAGATGAAGTAATTCTTAAACAAATGCATGCCGAAGACGGACACATTGACCTCTGTCGTGGAGAACAAGTTGTGATGCACTACACTGGAAATAGACGCCAGAAAATACAACAGCGGAAGATTATTCAAATGTTAGTTAGGAGGAGTAAGATACTGCCTAATTTCTTACCCCAGCCTCTATAACGAGTCTTCCAGTGGAGCTTTTCTTCTTTGGACTATGCCTGCTTTACTTCCCGTCGTGACGACGTACTCCAGCTTTTCCCTTCTTACCATGACCGGCGTAAAGAAAGTGGCCTGACTTCGTCTATTGCGGATAAGCAAGTCTCTTTATGAGTTAACGTCTTTCAAGATATCGCAATAACTATTTTATCCGTCACCGGTGTTCTTGTAATTTTGGTTTAAAACCACATCTCAGCTACCCCTATTTAATTGCTCATTTGTCTATCCCATGTGTGCGTCCCATAATTATATGAAAGGCAGCAGGCGAGTAACTTACCAACTCCCGGCACGGGTAGATAGTGACCACAAATAATACTGGACTCTATGGAAGCCCCGTAATTGGAATGAGTGCACTTTAAACCCTTTAACGAGAAACTTTTAAACTAAAGAAAAATAGCGGTTGAACACTCTGCTCGTACGTCGCTGAAGAATGCAGCCAGCTGCGCCAATTATTGTTTCCGTGAGTGTGACATGGTGGTAGTAGCAATTACAAAAGGTTTAGGTAGGTAACGAACATTTGACAGGTCTAGCAGGCTGGTAATATAGAGAACCATATCCGTATACAGCAACGAGAAAAATCTCCTGGAATATTGCAGCTAAAGCTCTCCAGTGCTGTGGGAAGCCAATTTCATGCCCAGCCTTCATGCATCGCCTCTTGCGACATGTATGGCAGATTATTTGGTGTTATTATTCTTTGCTTTACTTAAATGTCACTGTAGAACACGGGCGCAAGCCTCCTTCATCGTCTCTTACGACATGCATGGTAGGTTCATCATCATCAAGTGCCATGACAGCTTGAGTAGGCTTTCATGTATCTTCACAGATCTCGGTCTTTGGTGTTCTGAAACAACTCTGCTGATAATATTCCTCCATGCCATCGTCTCAATCCATCCATGATCATTTATTCTGGTCGGCCTCTGCCTCTCTTCCCTATGATTGTTTCCAGTTGTCACGAAGTTTTCCAATGCCATCTTTTTCATCACATGATAAAGAAAGCTACTTGTCTCTTTCTTATATGTTAACGTCGTTAGCTTCTTTCGATCAATTGTTGTTAATTACTCTGGCAGACCAAGGAATTGGCAACATTCGTCTTACGAACCACATCTCTCTTGCTCCCAAGTTCTTCCTAATTTGTTCATTTACATTCCAAGATTCTCTGCCATACAGCAAAACAGCTTCTATATACCATTTCACCATTCTCTTTCTTACATTCAGTGATAGTGGCTGATTGCATAAGATACTTTTCACTTTCCAAAATGCAGCTTTTGCTTGCCCTATTCTGTTTTTAATCTCTGTTGTGTACATTCCGCCTGATATTAGTAACGCCCCAATGTATTTAACATTATCATATTAGGTTACACTGTTACTATTCTCACATTCTGAATCGCCAATGTGGAGCTCATGGAGAGGCCTAGACAATTACAAGTGAGCCAAGAAGGGAAGAAAGGACACCGACGATGGATAGGCTATACACTGAGAAGACATGTGAATGATATAAATATAAAGCCTTCGCTTGGAATTGTGACGAGTTCACCTTGGGTAGTGAGAGTGAACCACACCCGAGGTGTCTCTGGCACTCCCGTGTATTCTAGCCCCAGGGGTTGGACGAGCAGATACACATTTTTACTCTGTGGTTGATCTCATATTAGTTAATTACGTCTACAAGCCCCTCCAGATTCTAGACCCCCACTAACTACCTACACCTGTGGAACAATGAACACTGAGGCATCGTCCGAGACCACACTCAATCATTATACAAAGAGCAAGTCACTCTGTATGGAGTGTGACGAGTTCACCTTGGGTAGTGAGAGTGAACCACACCCTAGGTGTCTCTGGCACTCCCGTGTATTCTAGCCCCAGGGGTTGGGCGAGCAGATACACATTTTTACTCTGTGGTTGATCTCATATTAGTTAATTACGTCTACAAGCCCCTCCAGATTCTAGACCCCCACTAACTACCTACACCTGTGGAACAATGAACACTGAGGCATCCCTAACCTCTGCAAGACAAGCAAAGTGAAAGTCCTTGGCTTTACTCTTACACTCCCTCGTATTGTGAGTGCTGGACTTGCAGAATTTGCACCATCGTTCACTCCACTTCCTCTTTGGAGAACTAGGTGGGCTATTCTTACCTTGGTTGACGTTAGAGATCTTCTCTAAAGAGTCTACCTGTTTCTTTGGTTCATCAGAACCTTTGTTCTTCTTGGTCTTCTTCTTTGACTTACCTTGATCCGTATCTTTCGATCTCGGATCTGTTGGACTGGTATCCCCAGTCTCGCCATAGACTTCAACGTATCTTTCGGCTAACTTGGTGACTATATCCAATCTCTCAGCCCCATTCTCACCTAAGAAGTTTCGCAAGGGTTTAGACATTTGCATTCGCATCTGATCTACAACCGTCAACTCACGCAACCTTTCATACTCCTCCTTAAATCCGGCCAAGGCCATCCACTTAAGAAGGTATGAGTTCAATCTCACACTGTATGATGAAAACAGTTCACCAGGTTCTCGCTTCGCTGTCCGAAACTTCCTTCGGTATGAGTGCGCTGTGATCTCGAATCTCTTCAAGAGAGCCGCTTTCAGTGCCGGGTAATCATTCTGTAGACCCGGTGGCAAGCGTGCATACACCTCATAACCTTCGGCACGGAGTCCCTGGGAGAGTTTTAAACACCATTTCTGTTTGTCTAGTCCCATTGCACTAGCCATGGCTTCATACTTCTCTAAGTATTGGTCTATCCTTTCCTTCTCGGGTTCGAACGGCTGTAAAGGCCATTTCATAGCCTGGTAGTCACGTCTACTGGTTGACTCTGAGCCAGGAGGTACACCTCCTCCCATAGCTCCATCAGTTACACCTGTAGCAGGCACTTGTGCCTCAAGTAGCTTCATTCGATACTCATGGTCACGTTTTTCTTTCTCGGCTTCCAACTCTAGCCGTTTCATCTCAGTATCAGCCACTATCCTCTTTTCCTCAAGAGCCACTTTACTGGCTTCCAGTTCTCTTTCTGCTCTCCTCCTCTCTCTTTCCTCTTGGCGAAAACTTCTTTCCACCTCTTGCACATAGGATTTCAAAGCATCTCCCTCTAGACCAGACTTACGTCCAGTTTCCTGAACTTTGTCTAAGTCTAACTCTTGGGTAGACATGTTGACTATGATAGGTGGGTACTCAAGTATGTGTGGGTGAAGCAATACAATGAATCAATAATCAATAGTACTAACTAATCACCACAACACAAATGTCCGTCAGACAGTTAGGAGATAGGTAGAAGTAGTAGAATCTTATGTAGACTGAAGTAGAGGATAAAGACTAAGTCCCTATCCCTATGTGAGAGGTCTACAACACACAGAGATCTTGGAATAATCCCGGCTTGGCCCCCACTCTGTATGGAGTGTGACGAGTTCACCTTGGGTAGTGAGAGTGAACCACACCCGAGGTGTCTCTGGCACTCCCGTGTATTCTAGCCCCAGGGGTTGGACGAGCAGATACACATTTTTACTCTGTGGTTGATCTCATATTAGTTAATTACGTCTACAAGCCCCTCCAGATTCTAGACCCCCACTAACTACCTACACCTGTGGAACAATGAACACTGAGGCATCGTCCGAGACCACACTCAATCATTATACAAAGAGCAAGTCAACTTACATAAAGTTTATTCTACCCTTGAGAATATAGATCTGAAATGAACATCCTGATAGAAGAATCTATTTACACAAATAGAAGATAGAGTAGAGACAGAATCAGAGATGTAGGTGTCTTCATCGAGTTGAGAAGTAGATTGGATGCAGATGTCCCGTCCAGTCGGTCCGCCACTCACCCGGCTTCCTTCCAGTGAGATGACTAGAACCTTGGAGACCACTCTGTCTCCAGAGCGTGGATCCACAACACTAGAGTCACTGCTGAACCACACTTCACTGGACCAACTGCATCTATATCACTCCCACGGAGTCACTGTTAATACAGTTCTCGAACAATACTGGTTGGGAGACAATCCTCCTGGACTTGACTCCAAGTAGTCGTTACTTCGATGAACTTAAATAATCACGGACCAATCTAATGGTCTGTCCCTCATAACACAGTCCCACTGCAGAACAGATATGGCATGGACCAATTCCATGGTCCCTTCATCACATCACCGGAACATGAATGGAAAAATGTCACGGACCCATTCAATGGTCCCCTACAGTCACACTGCTTGTAGAATCAGATATGGCTACTGCAAATGTTACTGAGTCCTTCTAGAACACAGTTGACAATCTGGATACTGCAACAGTACATTAATAGAATCAGACATCTATTTCCCGGAAACAATTCAGGTTGGACTATAATCCCATAGTCCCTTCCACCGGGTTACACTTGACACACGTCAATAACTGGTGTAGTTCTTCTCAAGACCTGCCCCTAGAGCTGTCCAAAGAACCATTCAAGTGTCTGAAGATTAGTTACTCCTGCGTTTAGGCAGAACCCCCGTCCCACTAGACGGACCGGTGTTCCCTGTCGTTGAGCATGATTACTCAACATGCTGAAATGTTCCTGGCAAAACAGAGTGTCGTCTATTTATCAAAACGATCACAAACCATCACTTCCCACACGTGCACATTCAGGGTGGTTGTATGTCTTGATGCAACCTTCACTCATGGTGAATCACATTGGGTACCTGATGTGGTTGAGTCTGGCGTGATAAGTAAAGAACTGAACCCTTCGCTCTGTCACACGAAGTGGTTTCCTGCCAACAACAATTATAGTTGACTGGTTCCTCAACAGGCAAACTCCTGCATTGGTGAACCAGATCTCCAGTCAGCTCCGAACTGTTCAAGGGCTTCTCAGCTTCCTTGACATAACAGTCAGCCGAATAATGGTTGAGGGGAGACGCACACAAAAATGTCTCACATCAGGCCTGCGTCTGTTCTGTTCCAACGACAGTAAGTGAATGACTGATTTAGCCACATTCCCGCTTCGTGCCAACTCAATGCGCACTAGAAGCGAGTGCTTCTTGAGAAAAGATACTTTCTCGGGAAACCGTCATTCCCCGCCTAGAGTTTCTAGATCTCTCTGCACGGGAATTTAGAGCGTTACCCAGCATCACGGGTTACTCGAATTTCGGTGTTTCGAGAATATTCTAGATCGTAAGTCCTTCATCGGCTTCCCTCAGTCTATTTTTAGCTGGGAAAGTCCCCGATGACGCGCCAAAATAGTGCGGAATCTTGACGACCCAAGACAGATAATCGCGTTTCGTCACAGGAATCCACACGTCAAGAGAAACAGAGGACGACATAAAAACACACAAAGAAGAGAGGTAGAGATACAATAGAGGAACCTCCATGTGATAGCTAAAGATATATGCCAGTGAGGTGAGTTGGTTGGGGGACAATGCCCCAATGGTGGACAACATACCAAAGAAGAATAACAAGCAAGGCGCGTAATTATGACGGTGTCGATTTCTCAATCATTGAATATCCACACTAGTGGCAGTTGAAGGAAGGAAGATAGTTGAAGGAAAGAAGAAAGAATATGGAAGGAAAGCAGAAGAAGGAAGGAAGGAAGGAAGGAAGGAAGGAAGGAAGGAAGGAAGGAAGGAAGGAAGGAAGGAAGCAGGGAAGGAAGGAAAAATAATTTAGAAAGCCTGAAAAGGAAGGAAGCAGGAAGAAAGAAAGAAGAAAGAAGGAGACGAGAAACGAAACGGAAAGACAAACTAAGAAGAACAGAATAAAAATTGACAGGAAGTAGATAGGCGGAAGAAAGAATGCAAGTAAGGAACAACGAATAAGGAGGGAAGATGTAACAAGAAACGAAAAAAGCAATAAGAGGGAAGCAAGAAAAGGAAGAATCGGGAAGAAGGGGAGAAAAAAAATGGAAGATCAGAAAGAAGTAAGGAAGAAATAAAAAAAAAAAAAGAATGAGAAGAAGGTAGAACGAAAAAAGAAAGATGGCAAGCAAAAAGAAGAAGACACGAATAATGAATTAAAAACGCAGAAAGAAGAATCAGCGAAATAAGGGAAGAGGAACGAAGAAAGAACGGAGAAACAAGACGAAAGAAACAAACTGAAAAGAATTAAGAAGAAGGAAAACAGAAGAAAAGAAAACAAAAGAATGAATGAAAGAGGGAAAAGGAAAGAATACAAGAAAAGGAAAGAAGAACAAAGATGGAAAGATGAAAAATTATGAGAGGAATATGAGTCGAAAAATAAGAAGGAGGAGAAGTAAGAAGAGGAAGAAATAGATGTGGATTGATGGGGGGGGGGGGAAGAAATGTTAGAATTTGCGTTAAGGCAGTGATCAGTTCGCTTGCCTGTCGGCTGGAAAGTCATATGTTCAAATCCCCATCCAGTCAGTGATGTTTTTATAATTATTTGGGCTCCTTGATAGACCTAGCCTAAATTGGGTACCAAGAAACGTTATGGGAAGTAAAGGCGGCCTGTATGCTATTCGAAAGGCATATTTCAGTAGAAGTTAAAAGTATATTCCAAAGAGAGTGGCAGCTAGTACACAACCTTGTTTATCTCCTTTTTTGATGTCAAACTCTTCAGAAGTTGCACCATCAAACTTGATTATACCCTGCATACCTGTGTGGAACGATTCCACAATAGACAGAAGATTTGGTGGGCAGCCAATCTACTTTAGTGCCTTGAACAGACCCTAACAACTGACCAAATCAAATGCCTTTGTGAGGTCGATGAAGGCAATAAACAGTGGTTGATTTTATTCCCGGCATTTTCTTGCATTTGTAGCAATGATAATATCATATCAATGGTAGACCGGTTCTGTAGAAAGCCACACTGTGATTCGGGGTACACTTGATCTCCTAGTACTTGAAGTCTGCGCAGGACAATTCTGGCAAATACTTTTCCAACAATACACAGAAGTGAGATACCCCTATAGTTGTTGCAGTCGCTCCGATCGCCCTTGCTCTTGTACAGTGTCATGATGCTTGAATCTTTGAAATCCTGTGGGACTTGTCCTTCTCGCCAGCATAGCTCTATTAGCTGGTGGATCTGTAGAGTTAGTGTGTCTTGCCCACTCATGATAACCTCTATTGGAATCCCATCCTTACCTGGAGTCTTGCAAGATGCAAGTTCATTTATAGCACACTTAACTTGTGTTATGGTGGAAAGTGAGTCCCGATGGTCAAGAGTTGGTAGGGCCTCTATGGTGTTGAGGGCATCATCCGCTAGTTTTGTCTCACTTGAGTAAAGCCCCAAATAGTGCTCTACCCATCTATCCATCTGCTGTTTCTTATCAGTGATGATTTCACAAGTCAAGGTTTTCAGTGGTGTACCTCTTTTGATCATTGGACAACAGGCTTTCTTTATCCCCTCATGCATACTTCTGATGTTTCCCTTATCACTTGCATTTAGAATGGACTCACATAACTTCATCCAATAGTCATTTGCACATTGCCTGGCAGCCTTTTGCACATCCTTCCTAGCTTGCTGCAGCTCACTGAGAATGTTACGCGTTGTTCTTTCCTTGTTCTTTAAGAGAGCTATCTTCTTTTTATCAATCAAAGGCTGCAGTGTCTGGCTGCTTGCCGCAAACTAGTCCTGCCTTTTATGATCCACAGTACCGTAAACCCCTACTGCTGTTTTATAAATAGTTTCCTTAAGTTTACCCCGTTTTTCACTTGATGTACAATTTTCTGATGTATCAGTGAAAGCGTCTTCAAGTTGCTGTTGGAACTCAAAGCACTTATCAGCATCGTGGGTGTTAATAATATTAATCCTGGCGCTGGATTTGTGTTTAGCTGTGCAGATTCTCTTTGGTCTCAGTCTAACCCTTGCAACAACCGAAGAATGATCCGTATCACAGTCAGCACTGTGGTAACGTTGAGTTAATGATGTTTTGTTCAGATGTTGTCTCCGTGTGATGATGAAGTCCAGCTGGTGCCAATGGCTGGATCTTGGATGTTTCCATGTGACCTTATGCAGCTCTTTTGCTTTAAAAAAGGTGATTTCTGGTGCTATGCTCCAACAGTCTTTGTTCATTTTCATTCATGTGACCGATGTTGTAGTTTCCAAGGCGCACAGGCCATGAACTCATTGTCCACACAAGCATTGAAATTACCGAGCATATAAATGTAATCTGATTTTGGAACTACCTTGATCACAGAGTCTAACTCCTCATAAAACGAATCCTTCACATCATCAGATGAAGTGAGTGTCGGTGCATATGCAGTGATAATGGTGGCAAAGCCACAAGAGGTTGTCAAGCGCAGGGATAATAGTCTTTCATTACCTCCAGCTGGAATTCAAATCATTCCCAGTAGCGAATTCTTCACTGCAAAGCCCACTCTGTGTTGCCATTTTTTTCTGCCTGCTCTCTACCCTTCCATAAAAAAGGTGTAATTGTTTTATGTAAGTGACCCTTCCTCAGCGAGGCGAGTCTCCTGCAGACCAGCAATATCAATGTTAAGACGATTGAGTTCGGCATCAATCACAGCCGTGTTTCTTACATCGTCAATATTCGTCAGGTCATTGGAACATTTCTTTAGGATTGCAATAAATATAGAATTATATAATTCAGGAGGTATATCTCTAGTATTATATATTGTGTACAGCTGTCTGTTGACTTGATCTATTCCACATTCTTTTAGGACATTGATAATTTCTGTTGTGATGCTGTCTGAACAGGGGGTCTTGCCACTTTTCATATGGTTAAGAGCATTCTTAACTTCCATCTTCATAATGATCTTCTTGATGATCCTTCATTATTATTTCGAAGATCATACTATCCTCCTCTGGTATCATCATAGAGATATTTCACATCATCTGGGCATACATGTAAAATCTGATCTTTTTTAATTATGATTGTTTCATCTTTTGTTTTTAGGCAGCCTGTTGATGTACGTGTTCTTTTATTTATATTGAAAGATCGTATTATGCATGAGAGCAAATGATGACTATACCATGCCATGCATCTAATATCATCATATTTATATTAAAGTATATGTTGTATTCGCAAATGTAAATAACAAAAACAAAAAACAAACATCACACACACACAAACACACACACAACGTGTCTTGTATATACAAACTGTTTCGTACGAAACGAATGTTTGTTTTTTATTTATTGTTTTTTCTTCAGCACTTTGGATTGTTTCACGGCATTTTGGCTAAGATCAAAGTGTAGTATATGTTCTCGTATTACGTCAGTGATTAAGGGTAGGCTGACTTATCTGTACTTGATCTGGCCATGGCCACCAGCTGAGGAGTTCATCACAATGACATACAGGGACTGGGAACCTCATGAGGCGGCTCTTGCTCCTGGGGAATCCTAAGCCCAAAAAAATTAAGCTCATTTTGTATATTCAGAACAATCAAATACAAATTTTCACAGCTTTGTTCATAAGCAATGTGTGGTTGTTTTCCCGTTACTTAAAATATGATGCGTGCAATTATCCCTGTTGTTCAACATTATTAGTATTATTATTTCATTCAAGAAGTCAAACATGTGATGGACCTGTTTCAGGCCATATACCTTTATAAATGAATGGATCTGGAATTTTCAGACCTTTTGGCTAACATCAAAGTGTAGTATCTACACTTGATCTTACCAGGACTACATGCAAAGGCGGTCATCCGAAAGACATACGGGGACGATAGATCTGATGGGGCGGCTCTGACCTCAAATGGGAAACAGCGAGCCCTTATTATACATTTTTAAAAACATCAAAAAAAAAACAAAAAAAAAAACAAAAAAAAAAAAAAGAACAAAAAAACAAAAAACAAACAAAAAGGGTGCACATTTTGCAATTCATTACGAATCCTTATTTCATATACAATATTCAACATTTTTACACATTCACTTACGTCCATCTATTGAATTGGGGAATTTGTGAGGGTCTAAGTGTATTATTATAAAGTATACTGTAAGTTTTCCTTAGGAATTGCAATTACCGAAAACTACATTTACCTATATGCCGGCTCCCTGGCCGATGAGTTAGCAGCTTTCTCCGTAATCCCGAATACTCTCGTGGTTGACGTGAGTGCACGAGAATTGGAAGCGGCTCGAGTCGCGCCAGTGACTTATGAGAGTATGGAGCCGGTAGCTCAGAAAGCCGTGGCGTGCTGATGAGCGTAATCTAGCCTGGGAATCAACATACAGCTGAAAGATGGTGATGTTGACCGCAATATCATGAAACAGGATGGAAACGTGGGAAATAAAACAACATTTATCTATATGAATTTAAACATTACCGTTCCACAATAATAAATAGTATGCAGTCATTACACAGACATTTAGGTAATCTTGCTGCATTTGACATCTGGGATCTTGTTGTATTTGCAATGTACCTTGTAAATACACACTGTTTTGCACTAATTAAAGCAACATTAAACGGAAGACTTGTAATTTTTTTAACAAAGGAGAAAGGGACATAACGATATAACAGTTATTTCAAGGGAGATTACTGAAAGTCAAATAAACTTATAATATACGATTAAATAAATGTAGAATTTGTCTAATCTTTATAAAATTATTATATAAGTTTTCTACAATTATATATTTTATATCAGATATATATAAAAAGTTTCAAATATCTTCACAGATTATGTAAAAGTTAAGGCTTTATTTTAAATTTTTGAGAATTTTATAAATAGTTTTTCTATCTCACATCGATATTGAATGCTATATTTTATCCTATAAATGAATAACTTCCATAAGTGTTGGCTGCAAATAAAAATTTTGACGGGCCTGTAAAAGTCCAAATATCCTTAAAAGAACTATGTTCATTCCACTACTAAACAGGGCACCTTGAAATTATGTACCAACTATAGACTGGTGCCCTGGTCAGTCATGCACGTAAAATTCTACTAATATCATAATGGGAAGACGTTGTAAGACATGGAAGAAGATGGACGCAGAGGTGTTTCCAAGGCACCAGGGCCGGGTTATATACAGGCCAAGACCTACTGACGCGTCCTCGTCGAGCGTCCTGGGCAACAGGTCCCTTCGGTGTCCTGGCTAAAGTCAGTAGGATCACCGATTCCTCCGAAGTCGGAGAGTGTCTGCCTGTACGGCGAGGAACACATCAATAAGCCAGACATGGGACAACGGATACTCACGCAAACCTCAGGTCCTGTATGACATCACACTGATGTTGGACAACAGGATGGCTTCATCCGACATACAGGACTTCGCGTTGGAGCTCAAGCCAACGAACACAAGCAAGCAAGCAAGCATGGATGAAGAGATTAACGAGGTTCAAGTTGGATTTAAACAAGAAAAAGGAACAAGAGAGTAGCATACTCAACATGCGTTTAATAGTAGAGAAGTGTAGAGAATTTAATGTAAGCTTATTCTCCTGTTGTGTGGATTATTCAAAGGCATTTGACTGTTTCATCATCATCATGTGCCATGCCAATAAGATTGGACGGTCATGATTCGACATCTCACTTGATCACCAGAGTCATGGATCAACTCAGTGCTCTTATCTCGACCACACCAAATAACCAAACCATCCAGGTATTTACTTCTTTGCCTTCCCCTTGTTCTCTTCCCCTCGATCTTGCCAGTTGTTACCAAGTTCCCCAATTTATTTCTTCTCATAACGTGATCAACAAAGTGTGACTTTCTACGTCTAATTGCTCTAATCAGTGTATGATTTTCATTTGTTTCTTGTAGGATTTAGTCATTGGTTTTTCTGTCTGTCCATGGTATTCTTTGCATTTTACTCAGAAATTACATATCCACAGCCACCAGATGTTTTTTTTTTCCAGCTTGACTGCTCAATCTCCACGCTTCACATCCATACAAAAGTATAGGTTGTATGTAGCAACTCCGCACTCTTGTTCTCGTTGCAGTTGACATCTTTTTATTGGCCAGTATGTTTTTCATCTTGCAAAAGGCTACGATTCTGGTTCTAATCTCTTCAAGGCCTCTGACATCAGATGTTATGATTGTTCCGAGATAATTGTACCGATTCAATTGTTTAAGAATATTCTCATTTTCTTGTACATTGTGGTATTTTTTTTTTCTTCCTAGTGACGACCATAATATGTGTCTTCTTACAATGTAATTCTAACTATAGTTGTTCACTGTGTGCAACAGTCGCATCTACTAAATGTTTTCAGATACTTCTAATTGTCTGTAGTCAATGCTGTATCATCCGCACATCTAATGTTGTTGATGTTACGCCCCCCTATGATGATTCCTTTCATAACATCTACATGTCTGAAAATATTTTCACTGTACATGGAAAGCAGATCTAGAGACATTACACATCCCTATCTCACACCTCTCTTAACAGGCTGATATTGACCTACTTCATTATCAATCCGTATGGCAGCTTGTTGTTTCCAATGTATGTTGTTTTTCCCTCCAAATCAAGGGTCTTTCCTATAAATTTGTAGATCTGCAAGCATCTTTATCATGTTGACATGTCTCACTATATTGAAGGCCTTTATGTGATCAATAAAGCGAAGCTGTATGTGTTTGTTTACTTCTATAGAACGGTCCATTAATGTTCTCAGCATATACACATTACTGGCAAGATCGGAGGGAACAGACCAAGAGGAAGACCAATAGGAAAATACCTGGATGGCTTGGCCACATGGCATGGACGAGACAGGAACACTGATCTGATCCACGACTCTGGTGATCGAGTGAAATGACGAGTATTGACCGCCCACGCTTTCCGGCATGGCACATGATTGATTGATATACACATTATTTACTGTTCCTTTGCCTTCTACAAACTCACATTGTTCTTCTCATTTTACGGGTTGTATTTTTCTTTCTAACTCTTTGCACGATAATTCTTAGCAAAATCTTCGTGATGTGGCTCATTGTACTACTTGTTCGTTGTTGATCACATTCCAAGGCTCCTGATTTCTTTCGGATTGCAATAACTATAGAATTACATTATTCAGGAGGATATCTCTAGTATCATATATTGTGTTCAGCAGTCTGGTGACTTGATCTATCCCATATTTTTCTAAGGCATTGATTGTTTCTGTTGTGATGTCATCTGAACAGGGGTTCTTGCTAGTTTTCATATGGTTAAGAGCATTCTTAATCTCGATGTTCAAACGTGATGATCCTTCATTATTATTTCAAACATCTTACTGTTCTTCTGTGGTATCATCATAAAGGTTTTTTACATAATCTGACCATACATGTAGAATCTGATCTTTTTCTATTATGATTTTTCACTCTTTTGTTTTTAGGAAGCCTGTTGATGTATGTGTTCTTTTATTTATATTTAAAAATCTTAGTATGCATGAGAACAAACGATTACTACATCACGCCATTCATCCAATGTTATCATATGTATATGAATGTATATGTTGCATTCGCAAATATAAAAATAAAAATCTCTCTCACACACACACACACACACACACACACACACACACACACACACACACACACACACACACACACACACACACACACACAACGTACCTTGTATATACACACTGTTTTTAAATGTCAGCACTTTGGATTGTTTCAGGGCATTTTGGTTAACATCAAAGTGTAGTATCTGTTCTTGTATGACGTCAGTGATTAAGGTTAACTGATTATCTGAACTTGATCTGGCCATGGTCACCAGCTGGGGTGGTCATTACATTGACATACGGGGACCTGGAACCCCATGGGGTGGATCTTGCTCGTAAGGAATCCTGAGTCCTAAAAAGTAAGCACATTTTGTATATTCAGGACATTCAAACACAAATGTTCACAGCTATGTTCATTGATTGATTGATTGATTGATGTTCATTAGCAATGTGTAATTGGCTTCCCTTTGTGTTTTCCGCAATGCGTGCAATTATCGCTGCATTTCAACATGGGAGGCGTTATTAACAGCGCGCTGTGAATAATACTGGGCGCGACTGTGGTAGGCAAATGCGGATCAGAGATTTAATTGTGGCTCCCATTGAAAATTTAAATCATTTATTGTTATATCAAAGATGGGCGCAGACATATGGGACATACACAAGATAAAACGAGTAGCACAAGATATGGATATGCACTCCGACGACAGTGAGGACCCTCCGGGTCCAGAAACATTTATTGCATCCATCCATCGGTCTAGCAGTCCATCACACACTCAACCGGAAGTGATCGACAACACATTCAATTTATATGATTCTTTATTTCAATAATTGCGAAAGCAAACCCCGTACACAAGTTGCACATTATATCAAATTTTTTTTTAAACCTCTTTTTCTATCGTAATTTTCGAACATAAACGTCACGTGACGGTAGTAAAGAACAGTAGTAAACGTCACGTGACGTGACCAGCCGCGGCTGTGAATAACACTGAGCGTTATTCTCAGCGTGCTGCGTATAATTACTCCGCGTCAACATTATTATTATTATTATTATTATTATTATTATTATTATTATTTCATTCAGGAAAACAAAAATTTGATGGGCCTGTTTCAGGCCATATACCTTTATAAATGAATGGATCTGGCTTCTCGGCCTTTTGGCTAAGATCAAAGTTTAATATCTGCACATGAAGTTACCAAGACCACATGTAGAGGAGGTCATCCGAATGACACACCGGGGACGTTGGACCTGATGGGGCGGCTCTAACTCTCACTGGGGAACCTCGTGCCCTTAATTGTTTTGATATAAAATAATTTTTAAACATCGAAGCACTTTGGGCAATTCCATATGAAAAACTTTTTTCATATAAAGCATTCAACATTTTAACACATTCACTTCCGCCATTCTATTGAACTTAAGAATTTACAAGGATACAAGTGTGTTATTCCAAAGGATACTGTATGATTTTCTTTAGAATTGCAGTTACCGACAACAGCAATTTATCTATATGGACTGAAACATCGCTACCATTTGCCGTTCCATAATAATAAATAGTATGCAGTCATTCCACAGGCATTTAGGGAATCTTGCCGCATTTGGCATTTGGGTCTTGTTGTATTTGCAAATTTAAAGGAAAACACACAATGCACCGCGTAAATACACACTGTTTTGCAGTGGCGTCACTGGGGTTGGTGTCACCCAGTGCGGTAAACTCTTGGTGTCACCCCTCTAGAGCAGCTCTGAGCTCTGAGTCTTATTCATTTAAGCACCAGACGCTCTGCATGGTGGCACCCTGTGCCTGTTCATGTATTTATTTAACAATGAACGGTTATGAAACCCGACTAGACAGAGCTATGTCTGCTTTGTCAAATTTGCAATTTTTTTATTTTGGTGTCACCCCTTGATGGTGTCACCCGGTGCGGCCCGCACCCCCCGCACCCCCCTAGTAACGCCCCTGCAGTGTTTTGCACTAAATAAAACGACATTAAACGGAAAATATAATTATAAAAAGCAGAAAGGGACATAACAATACAACAGTTATTTCAAGGGACATTACAAAATATAACATAAATATATTATGTGATTTAAATAATTGTAGTATTTGTGTTAATGTTTTCTAAATTTGTCATATAAGTTAATGACGGGATTCTGCACCATAAAGAATAGGATAACAACTTTCACACATATTCACAATCTCTGTACAAGTTATGGCTTTACTCTAAATTTCTTACAATTTTATAAATAACTAGCTGACCCGGCCCGGCTTCGCCCAGGCCTTGGTGGGGAGCATCTCATTTAATTCATATAAGTAGTCATATAAGTTCCCGTTCCCGTTACCGACTGTCTGTCTGTCTGTCTGTCTGCCTGCCTGCCTGCCTGCCTGCCTGTCTGCCTGTCTGCCTGTCTGTCTGTCTGCCTGCCTGCCTGCCTGCCTGTATGCCTGCCTGCCTGCCTGTCTGTCTGTCTGTCTGTCTGTCTGTCTGTCTGTCTGACCCGGCCCGGCTTCGCCCAGCCCCTGATGGGGAGCATCTCATTTAATTCATATAAGTAGTCATATAAGTTCCCGTTCCCGACTGTCTGTCTGTCTGTCTGTCTGTCTGTCTGTCTGTCTGTCTGTCTGTCTGTCTGTCTGTCTAATCATTTATTGGTTGCAGTTAGAACAACCTTAGATAAACGAAGACCAACTTACAAAAAGCATTAGAAAGAGCACTTGAAAGATCTTTACATCTTCCCCAACAATTAACTTGGGTAAATGGAGCAGCGGCAGCAGCAGCAGAAGAAGAAAAAGGAGGAGTAGGAGCTGGGAGGAGGAAGAGGGAGGTGGAGGAGGGAGGAGGAGGGAGGAGTAGGAGGGAGGAAGAGATATGCGGAGAGAGGAGGAGGAGAGAAGAGGAGGGAGGAGGAAGGAGGAGGAGTAGTAGAGAGGAGGAGGGATTAGGAGGAGGAGAGAGGAGGAGGAGGGAGGAGGAGGAAGGAGGAGGAAGGAGGAGGATGAGGGAGGAGGAGGAGGGAGGAGGAGGAGGCAGGAGGAGGGAGGAGGAGGTGGGAGGAGGAGGGGAGGAGGAGGGGGAGGAGGAAGAGGGAGGAGGAGGGAGGAGGGGGAGGAGGGAGGAGGAAGAGGGAGGAGGAAGAGGGAGGAAGAAGGAGGAGGAGGGAGAAGGAGGGAGGAGAAGAACGCTGGAGGAGGAGGGGGAGGAGGAGGGAGGAGGAGGGAGGAGGAGAGGGAGGAGGAGGGAGGAGGAGTAGAGAGGAGGAGGAGGGAGGAGGCGGAGGGAGGAGGCGGAGGGAGGAGGAGGAGGGAGGAGGAAGAGGGAGAAGGAGGAGGGAGAAGGAGGAGGGAGGAGAAGGAGGGGGAGGAGGAGGAGGGAGGATGAGGAGGGAGGAGGAGGAAGAGGGAGGAGGAGGAAGGATGTGGAGGGAGGAGGAGGAGGGGGAGGAGGAAGGAGGTAGAGGGAGGAGGAGGAGGGAGGAGGAGAGAGGATGAGGAGGGAGGAGGAGAAGGGAGGAGGAGGGATTAGGAGGAGGGAGGAGGAGAGGGAGGAGGAGGAAGGAGAAGGAGGAGGAGGGAGGAAGAGGGAGAAGAAGGAGGAGGAGGGAGGAGGGGGAGGACGTAGGAGGAGGAGGGAGGAGGAGGGAGGAGGAGGAGAGAGGAGGAGAAGGGAGGAGGAAGGAAGAGGAGTGATTAGGAGGAGGGAGGAGGACGAGGAGGCAGGAGGAGGAAGATGGAGGAAGAGGGAGGAGGAGGAAAGAGGAGGAAGAGGGAGGAGGAGGGAAGAGGAGGAGAAAGAGGGAAGAGGAGGATGGAGGAGGGAGGAGGGGGAGGGGAAGAGGAAGAGGGTAGGAGGTGGAGGAGGGGAGAGGAGGAGGAGGAGGAATATAACGCATATGCCTGTAGATTTAATAATGGCTGAAGTTGTTCCATGTCTTCTTAGAGTTGGCGACAGTGTAAAGAAATATAAAATCTTCAAACTTGATAGAGATAAGGTAACTATTTTTTATTTATTCTTTAAGCATAAAAAGATGAGTTACAATGTTATGCATTATGCATTATTTTTATGAAAAATTTGAAAATGCCTCAAAGATTGTATCATTGTTTATTATAACTCATATGCCGGTACATAACTATGGACAAAGAGTTATCATCATCTAGTATGGTTAGAAGCGGTAAGTGCAGAACACCTAACAGTCTCTCAACTAAGAAAACGACCTTGCAACTGTTGTGCCAACTTTATAGCCTTTCCTCTGAGCGAGGGTGGTGAAAATCTTTGAAAACGATGCCACAATATGACTATAAGTTATATAGAAAAGTTATGTCCCTTGAAGTAACTTTTACAGAGTTAAGTCCCCTGAGATATATGAAATTATAATGAAAAATGAAAAATGAAATAATATTGGGTAAGCAGCCGATTTCACATTTAAAAAATATCACAGTTGGCTGTGCTGGAATGAAAGGAACACGTGTAGAAAATTTCATCTCAATCGGATGGGCCGTTCGCGAACGCATAAAGAACATACGGACATACAGACGGAGATTGCCTTTTATGTATAAGATTGTTCTATGACACATCGATGTTAGATGTCTTATTTTATTCTTTCAATATACATCATCGTTGTCTTGAGTTAGGTAAATTTTTGTCGGGTCTGTAAAAGGCCAAATATCTTTAAGAGAACTATCGTCATTTCACTACCAAATATGGAAACTTAAAATTGTGCACCATCTGTAGACCGTTGCCCTAGTTAGTCAAGCAAGTAAAATTCTACTAAAAATCATAATAGGAAGACTTAGTAAGAAATGTTAAGAGAGATTAACGTGGTTAAAGCTGGATTTTAAAAAGAAAGAGGAACAAAAGAGCACATACTCAACATGCGTTTAATAATAGAGAAGTGAAGAGAATTTAATGTAAACGTATTATCTTGCTTTGTGGATTATTCATAGGCATTTGATTGTTTCATCATCATCTTAATGTGCTATGCCGATAAGCGTGGGATGTCATGATTTGCCATTCACTTGATCACCAGAGTCGTCGATCAGCTCAGTGTTCTTCTCTCGACCATTCTAAATGACTAAGCCATCCAGGTATTTACTTCTCTGCCTTCCCCTTGTTCTCTTTCCCTCGATCTTGCCAGTGGTCATCAAGTTCTCCAATTTATTACTTGATCTGGCCATGGCCACCAGCAGAGGTGGACATCACAATAACATACGGGGACTTGAAACCTCAAGGGGCGGCTCTTGCTCCTGTGGAACTAAATATTAAGCAATTTTGTTGTTGTTTTTCAGGACTTTCAAACACACATTTTCAGGACTATGTTCATAATCAATGTGTAATTGTTTACTTATCACATCTTAATCTTTTTATAATATTATCATAGAAATTAACGAAAGTTATATGCTGCATAAAGAATGGGGTAACGATTTTAAATTATCTTCACGGTCTGTGTATAAGTTAGGCATTATTTTAGATTTTTGAGAAGTTTATAATTCATTTGCCTATTTCACGTCGAAATTAAATGCTATATTTTATCAATTTATTGGATACACCTTTTAGCTTTGTAAAAGAGGTATTTTTGTCCGGCCTGTCAATTACTGTCATTTACTGCCAATATAGTACTTTGCGGTGAATGGCAGGGGGGGGGGGAGGAGGGGGGGGGGGTCTTTGAGCCTGAGGAATTAAGGCCGCCTGGCTAGTGCAGTCGCCGCGAACTGTGCAGGTTAGGATTTTCTTTTTGCCCCCGACAGAAAAAAATCCCACACATTACCGAGGGATCGAACCGGGGTCTACCGAATGAGAGTCCGGCGTTCTAGCCACTCGGCCAGCCGCTCCTCTCAAGTCCGACCTGTAAAAGACCAAATATTCTTAATGACAACCATAGTGCATATTGCCAGAATGCAGGTGAACAGAGGAGCCAGGCCGAGGCTGGTGGAAATTTTATTCCCGGAAAACAACGCAGAGACAACGATGGCCGTGCTGCCGACTTGCCGCTTCCGACCATTTTCAATGATGCGGATGACTGAGAACTGATCGTGGATTTAAAGGGCCGTGACAACCCCTGGGGTGATCCAAAAGTCTGGCTTGCGACCTGACATCGTACTTCGCTCCTCGTCAGCCAGACAGTTAACGCTGAATGAGCTGACATTCCCATACGAGTCCAATATTGAGGAGCAGCACACGTACAAGATAGAGAAGTACGATGACATGGTCTCGAGTCCTAGGCTGGAAGGGTACACCGTCAGGCTATTCGCAGTAGAGAAAGGCGCCAGATGTCCAGTGTCCATCTCTGTGTATGATGTGCTAAAGCAAATTGGCATTAAAGCACAAGCAAGAAGTCGGGCACAAAAACAACTGGGTGAGGCAGCAGAAAAGGCCTCGTGCTGGCTGTGGAATTGTGGGAACCTGAAGTGGGATGAGACTCGAAGCTAGTATGGTTAGAAGCGGTAAGTGCAGAACACCTAACAATGTCTCAACTAAGAAAACGACCTTGCAACTGTCGTGCCAACTTTATAGCCTTTCCTCCGAGCGAGGGTGGTGAATCTGAGTGCAGTCAAATCATGCTAATGTCGAACGAAGTCGATCCTTCATAACTGAGCCGTAAGCATCCGAAAGTCGCACCCACCTGCAATAGGTGGGTCAAGAAACTAAAAGGTAGAACCGGCTTCCTAGCAGAGTGCGGCGCCATAAACGTGGCACGATGAAGGAACGTGGCAACGGAGACGTATGGAGGTGATAGAGGCCGTGGATGGTGATAAAGCAGGCTCCCCACGACCAAAGGTGCTAAGGGGCAAGCATAGGCTGCACAGACTCTCCTCTCTGAGGGAGGGGAGAATTGAGAGTGGACATGTTAACAGCTAAGAGACAAGCACAACAAGGACAACGAAGGTGATTGAACGTCTCGCACAGCATTGGAAAGACGTCGTGAGTCATGACCCGAACGGGTCCGCCAGTAGAGAATGTTATGGATATAATGGGTCGGAACACTTGGGGAAGAGAATACGCTTCTGACGATCAGAAGTCTCCTGTCGTGTTTGCTCCGCGGTGTGGAGTTTTTATCACTAATGATAACCATCTTCATTCCACTACCAAAAAGAGCAACTTGAAATTTAGCACCAACGAAAGACTGTTGCCCTGGTCAGTCATGCAGCTAAAATTCAACTAAACATCAAAATGGGAAGACTTCGTAAGAAATTAAAGAAAAGATTAACGTGGTCCCAGCTGGATTTAGACAGCCGGTCTCCCTGGCCTAGGTGTTAGCGACTTTCTCAGTAATCCCGTATATCCACGTGGGGAACTAACTTGCGCGAGAATTGGTAGCGGTTTTCGCCTCGTTTTCACATAGGGTATGTGAGCCGGCCGCTCAGAAAGCTATGGCAAACTACTGAGTGTAACTTGCCAAGAAATGAACAATCAGCCGAGAGATGCTGATGTTGACAGCGATGTCCTGTAAAGGGGGGAAAAGCTGGATTTAGACGAAGAGAGGAAGAGGAATAAGAGAGCACATACTCAACATGCACTTAATAACAGAGAAGTGTAGAGAATTTAATGTAAACCTATTCTCCTGTTTTGTAGATTATTCAAAGGCATTTAACCGTGTCATCATTATCATCATATGCCATGCCAATAAGCGTGGACGGTCATGATTCGCCATCTCACTTGACCACCAAAATCGTGGAACAGCTCAGTATTCTTGTCTCGACCATGCCACGTTGCCAAGCAATCCACGTATTTACTTATCTGCCTTCCCCTTGTTCTCTTCCGTTTGATATTGCCAGTTGTCATCAAGTTCTACAATTTATTTCTTCTCATAAAGTGACTAAACGTTGTCGACTGTCTGCGTCTAATTTCTCTAATCGGTGTATGATTTTAATTTGTTTCTTGTAGAACATGGTCATTAATTGTTCTGTCTGCCCACGGTATTCTTTGAATTTTTCTCAGAAACCACATTTCCACATCCATCATATGTTTTTCAGCTTGTCTGCTCAATGTCCACGCTTCACATCCATACAAAAGTACAGGTTGTATGTAGCAGCTCAACATTCTTTTTCTCGCAGCAATTGACATCTTTTTGTTGGTGGATATGTTTTCCATCTTTCAAAAGACAACCTTCGCCATGGTGATTCTTGTTCTAATCTCTTCAAGTCATCTGACATCACATGTTATGATTGTTCCGAAATAATTATACCGATTCACTTGTTCAAGAATATTACCATTTACTTGTATATTACATTGTGGCAATTTTTTTCGTCCTAGTGACAACCATAATCTGTGTCTTCTTACAATGTAATTCTAACTATAGTTGTTAAATGTGTGCAATAGCCGCATCTACTAAATGTTGCAGATCCTGCTCATTGTCTGCAATCAATACTGTATCATCCTCAGATGTATTGTTGTTGATATTACTTCCTTCTATGATGATTCCTTTCATAACTGCTACATGGTTGAACATATTTTCACTGTACAAGGAAAAAAGATCTGGGGACATTACACATCCCTGTCTCACACCTCTCGTAATAGGCTGATATTGACCTACTTCATTATCAATTCGTATGGCAGATTGTTGTTTCCAATATATGTTGTTTTTTCTGATGTTTATATTTTGTTGAAAGCCTTTGTGTAGTAAATAAAGCAAAATGTATGTCTTTGTTTACTTCTATAGAACGGTCCATTAATGTTCTCAGCATTTACACATCATTTACTGTACCTTTGCCTTCTACAAAATCACATTGTTCTTCTCCTTTTTCGGGTTGTATTTTTCTTTCTAACTCTTGGCATGATAATTCTTAGCAAAATCTTCGTGATGTGGCTCACTCTACTAATTGTTCGATGTTGATCACATCCCAAGGCTCCTGATTTCTTTGGAATGGCAATATCTATATAATCACATTATTCATGAGGTATATCTCTAGTATCATATATTGTGTTAAGCAGTCTGGTGACTCGATCTATTTCATATTCTTCTAAGGCATTGATCATTTTTGTTGTGATGTTGGCTGAGCCGGGGATCTTCTCAGTTTTTAAATGGTTAACAGCATTGTTACCCTCGGTGTTCAAAATTGATGATCGTTCATTATTATTTCGAATATCATACTGTTCTTCTCTGGTATCATCATAAAGGTTTTCCACATCATCTGGCAATACATTTAATATCTGATCCTTTTCTATTATGATATTTCCATCTTTTTTCTTTCCTTTTTTTTTTGGGGGGGGGGGGGGGAGGGGGGTTGGGAAATCAGACTGTTGATGTACGTGTTCTTTTATTTATACTAGTATGCATGAGAGCAAATGATTACTATACCATGCCATTCATCTAATATTATCATGTGTATATGAAATTTATGAATGTATATGTTTTATTCGCAAATGTAAAAAAAAAAAAAAAAAAATCACACACACACACAACGTAACTTGTATATACACACCGTTTTATACGAAACAAACTTTTATTTTATTTATTTTTTTAAATTCAGTAATTTGTATTGTTTCAGCGCATTTGGGCTATCACCAACTTGTAGTATCTGTTCTTGTATCACCACAATGATTAAGGTAAACTGACTTATCTGTACTTGATCTGGCCATTGGTACCAACAGAACCTGTGGAACCTTATGGAGTGGCTCTTGCCCCTGGGGAACACATACAGGGAACTGGAAACTCACTGGGCGGCTCTTGCTTGTGGGAACACATACAGGGGCTTGGAACCTCAAGGGGTGGCTCTTGCTCACGGGGAACACATACAGGGACTTGGAACCTCATGGGGCGGTTCTTGTTCCTGGGGAACACATACAAGGACTTGGAACCTCATGGGGCGGCTCTTGCTCTTGGGGAATACATACAAGGACTTGGAGCCTCATGGGGCGGTTCTTGCTTCTGCGAAACAAACATTGACCTGGAACCTCATGGGGCGGTTCTTGCTCCTGTGGAATCCTCAGCCCTAAAACTTATGATACGTGCAATTATCTCTGTCTTTCAGCATTATTATTATTATTATTATTATTATTATTATTATTATTATTATTATTATTATTATTTCATTAAGAAAAACAAACATGTGATGGGTCTGTTTCAGACCAAATACCTTTATAAAAGTATGGATCTGGCTTCTCGGCTTTTTGGCTAAGATCACAGTGTAGTATCTGTACTTGATCTTACCAGGGCCACATGCAGAGACGAGCATCCGAATGACACAAGGGGACGTGAGACCTGATGGGGCGGCTCTGACCCTCACTGGGGAACCGCGTGCATTTATATTATTATTTTTTTTTTAAAGACAAAATTAAAAAAGAATCGAAGCCCTTTAGGTAACTCCAAATGATAACCTTATTTCATATAACACATTCAACATGTTTACACATTTGCTTCCGTCCATTTACTGAACTGAAGAATTTACGAGGATCCAAGTGTGTTATTCTAATCTAAAGGATTCTGTATTTTTTCTTTGGAATTTCAATTACCGAACACAATACTTTATCGATATGAATTGAAAAATCACTACATTTGTCGTTCCAGAATAATAAATAGTATGCAGTCAATACACAGATATTTAGGAAATCTTGCTGCATTTGACATCTCGGGTCTTGCTGTATTTGCAAATGTAAAGGAAAACACACAATGCACCTTGTAAATACACACTACTTTGCACTAAATAAAACCACATTAAACGGAATACGTGTATTTAAACAAAGCGGAAAGAGGCATAACATAACGAATTAACAGTTATTTCAAGGCACATTACTGAAAGTAACATGAATATATTATGTGATTTAAATAATTGTAGTATTTGTCTTAATTTTTATTAAACTATTATATAACTGTACGAATATTTATGCTGCATAAAGAAGAGAATAATAATTTTCAATATCTTCACAGCTTGTGTAAAAGTTAAGGCTTTATTTTAAACTTTTGAGAAATTTATAAACAATTTTTCTAGGTCACATCGATATTAAATGTTATATTTTATCCATTTGATGGATGCAGCGTCGAAGGTTGTCTTTTCTCCAAATTTGTGTCTGGCCTGTAAAGGGCCACATATCCTTAATGAGAATTATCTTGCTTCCACTACCAAAACGACCAGCCAACACACAAACATAAAATGGGTTCTTACAATACACAATGGAACTGACTGACACAGATAAAGACACACTAGACACAGAGCTTACATTAGCAGACATAACACATGCACTCAATCAAATGCAAAAAGAGAAAACACCAGAAACAGATGGACTCTCTGTAGAATTCTACCAACACTTCTTTCCTATCCTGAACAATTTTTTTCTAAAAGACTGCCAAGAAGCTTTTCACAAACAAGAACTCCCAAACACTTGCAGCATGTCATGTATAAGACTCATACCTAAAGACAACACAGACAAAACAGCTGAAAAACTGTAGACCCATCTCATTATGAAACAGACTACAAGATTCTAGCAAAATCACTTGCAAACAAAATAAAAACTTTCATGCCATCACTCATACACCCAGACCAACAGTACAGTATTCAACACAGAAACATACACCAACATACACACTTCATTAGAGATTTCATTACATACACCACCCCCCCCCCCCCCATAAAGACTGTCAATCCTCCCTCTTGTTCTTAGACCAGGAGAAGGCCTTTGACAGATTTCACACTCATACTTACGCACAACACTAGCACACTGTAACATAGGACAATACTATAGACAGTGGATAGAAACATTGTATAAAAATTCTGAAAGTAAGGCACTGGTGAATCATTCACTCATTGCAAGTTTCAGGATCACAAGATCTGTCAGACAAGGGTGTCCACTATCACCAGTCCTATATGTACTCACACTAGAATTACTCTTAGAAGCAATTAGACAGGACACTAACATTAAAGGTAGATTTATACAAGGGTTTGTGGGGGCGGGGGTGGGGTGGAAATTAATCGCTTATGCAGATGACACCGTTTTCTTCCCTACAACCAACACTTCCATAACGAACACACTTCACACCGTCAGACAGTTTGGTAAATGAAGTGGGGCTAAAATAAACATACAGAAGTCTACAATAATGGGTCTGGGGGAATTGATGCCTGGAGTGTGAAAGTTTTTATATTAAACATTTTGGTTTGCATGGGAGGAAATGATTACTCAACCATCATCATCAAAAGGTAACATGAAGGCAATTACACCATGCCAAGTATATAATGTTGTCACATGTATATGAATGTATACGTTGTATTAGCAAATTTTAAAAAATACACTGGTTATGTACATAATAAACTAAAAAAATCGTATTAGTTTGTGAAGGGCTAACGCACTAATGTAAAAAACTAAATACAAAATAAGGAGGTAACTTGAAATTATGCACCAGCTATATAGAAATAATGATATGGCAATAATAATGGGAGATTTTAATGCAAAAGTAGGTACAGGAAGAGCTGAAAATAAGAGAAACGTTTTATGATAATTTTGATTGGAAAATAGAAATGATGCAGGTCACAGAAAATGAGTTAATGACAGCCAACACACGTTTTAAACAACACCCAAGAAGACTCTTCACATGGACGTCCCTGGACAGTATTACCAAAAATCAGATAGATTATATTTTAATACAAACGAGATGGAGATCAAGCATAATATCTGCATAAACATTACGAAGTGCAGACTGTGATACAGATCATCAGTTATTAGAAGCAGATCTGAAATTAAAACTCAAAACGCTTACCCGAGGTCCAAGACCACTTCGTTTTGATCTCACAAAAATACCGGATGCATACACCGTAGTAGTTAGGAATCGTTTTGGGGTCTTGATCTCTGTACAAGAGGCAATGACACCTGATGAACTGGCAGTACAAGCTAGAGATATCTTGATGTCTGTACAAGAGGCAATGACACCTGATGAACTGGCAGTACAAGCTAGAGATATCTTGATGTCTGTACAAGAGGAAATGACACCTGATGAACTGGCAGTACAAGCTAGCGATATCTTGGATAACTGCAGCCAAAGATTTAATTCCGACCAAGAAAAAGCAACTTAAGCCATTGATTACATCAGGCACGTTAGAAATAATAAAACAATGAAGGGAACTAAAACAGAAAGGAGGTGAATCCGATAACAGCAGGATGAAGTATAAATCTTTAACTCGAAAAATAAGAAAGGACACACGAAAGGGCAAACATCAATATATTCAAGATTGCTGTACCAGAATAGAGAAATATCATAAGACTGGAAGAGATTACGAAATGTTCAAAGAAATGAAGTTATTGGCAAGAAATGTTCAACCACAGTTGAATGTTATCTGTGACAAGATGGGAAATGCCTTAACAGAATCTAGACAAATTCTAGAAAGATGGCAGGAGTACTGCAGTAGAATGTATGACATGAGTGACAGTGAGGATATGAATGAGATACATGAGCCAATGACAGCAGAAACAGAACCTGGACCCTCATTAGATGAAATTGCATAGGCAATAAAGAACCTGAAAAATTGTAAATCACCTGGATGTGATGAGATATCAGCTGAACTAATTAAAGCGGGAGGAGAAGAAATCATACAATCTATCACGCAGTATGTAAAAATATTTGGAAATATGGCATATTGCCAAAATATTGGAAGAGAACTATATTCATTCCAATACCAAAAAAGGGCAACCTGAAATTATGTACCAACTATAGAACTGCTGCCCTGAACAGTCATGCAAGTTAAATTCTACTAAAAATCATAATGGGAAGACTTCGTAAGAAAATAGAAGAAGAAATTAACGTGGCTCAAGCTGGATTTAGACAAGGAAGAGGAACACAAGATCACATTCTCAATATGCGTTTAATAATAGAGATGTGCAGAGAATTTAATGTAAACCTATTCTCGTGTTTTGTGGATTATTCAAAGGCATTTATTGTGTACAACATCAGAAACTTTGGGAAATCATGAGGAATATGGGCTTTCCACCACATGTAATACAACACATAAGAATGCTCTATCTAGACCAAAAAGCAACGGTTAGAATAGATGGTGAGACATCAGATTGGTTTGACATCAAGCAAGGAACCCGTCAGGGATGTGTGCTGTCTCCCTATTTGTTTAACCTGTACGCCGAAAATATAATGAGAAATGTAAGAGATGATATAAGGAGGAAGCTATACAATGCCCTAAATATCGATAGTCATGACATACCAGAGATTCGGTATGCTGTTGATACAGTATTGCTATCCACAACACAGACTGGTGTAGAAAGCCTAATAGCCTCGACCCAATTGAATAGTGAAAATCAGAACTTATATCTTAACATAGCAAAATTAAAGATAATGTATACAGTTAAAACTACTATGGAGAAAAATATATATGTTAATGCGGAAAGATTGGAGGTGGTGGACAATTTTGAATATCTTTGGTCATTGATTACCAACAACAGTGACGTAATGAAATAAATTAAGCGACGACTATCAATTGCTCTTCAAAGACTAAAACAACTGAATACATTATGGAATGGGACAGACAGAACTACAAAAATTAGATTTTTAAGAGCATGCATCTTTCCCAATGCAATATACGCCTGTGAGACATGGACACTTACTAAACAAGTTGCACAGCGCATAAATGCTTTTGAATATAAATGTTATACATGAGTTCTAAGAATATCTTGTGTAAATAAAAGAACAAATGCATTCATACTTCAAGAACTGGATTTTTAAGAAGGTTGGCTATTAAAGACGATGAAACTAATAAAATTGAAATATTTTGGTCACTTGAAACGCCACGAAAGTTCGGAGAGAACAATAATGGATGGGTATATGCCTGGGAAGAGGGGGAGGGGAAGGCCAAAGAGAAGATCGGTGCAGGATGTGGCGGATGATCTCCAGATGGGTGTATCGGACACGGGACATCTTGCTTATTATCGAGAGGTTTTCCGGAAGGTTGTTATGGGAGCGAGGTTTTGCAAAGGTCATAATACTGAATGAATAAATGAATGCCTATAGAATGTTCAAAATGTGACATAGAAATAGAAGCGAAAATTCTTTACCAAGTGGATCATTTTAAATTCCTAGGGGCATTTATAACATCAAATGTAAGATTTACAACAGAGATTAAGAGCAGAATTTTCCCCCCAAATATACTTAACAGGACATTGCAGTCAACACCAGCATTTACCAGCTGCTGTTGATGCCTTGGCCAGATTACGCTCAATAGTTTGCCATTGCTTTCTGAGCGACTGGCTAACATACCCCCGTAAGTAACCAACGCTACGCGATCCGCTACCGAATGTGGTGCAGCTGTGTTACCCACGTGAATATACGGGATTAAGGAGAGCATCGTTAACACTAGGCCAGGGGTACCGGCAAGAGCAGAATAGGGCAGGCAAAAACAGCATTTCAGAAAATGAAGAGTATCTTTTACAATAAGTCAGAATGAATGAATGTAAGAAAAAAAGTGCTGAAATGCTATATAGAACCAGTTTTGCTGTATGGTAGTGAATCTTGCAATGTAAATGAACGAAGCAGGAAGAACTTAGAAGCAGCAGAGATGTGGTTTCTTAGACGAATTTTGCGAATTCCTTGGACTGTCAGAGTAACTAACAACGATTGTCTGAAAGAGGCTAATGAAATTAGAACACTATATACACCAATAAGAAAGAGACAATCAACTTTCTTTGGTCATGTGATGAGAAGAGAGGCATTGAAGAACATCGAGACAACTGGAAGGATCGAGGGGAAGAGAGGCAGAGGCAGATCAAGAGAAATTATGTTGGATGTATTGATTTGAGACGGTGGCGTGGAGGAATATCATCAGCAGAGTTGATCCAGTACACCAAAGACTGGGATCTGTGGAGAACCATGAACGCCTACGCCAGCTGGCAAGAGGAACTTAGTACCCTTTCTCTCTTTGGGGTTGTCCCAACAACCATACATCCGACATATGGTATATGACCAAAAGATTGGAAGAGAACTATCTTCATTCCAACACCAAAAATGGGCAACCTGAAATTATGCACCAACTATAGAAATGTTGCCCTGATCAGTCATGCAAGTAAAATTATACTAACAATCATAATGGGAGGCAGACTTCGTAAGAAAATGGAAGAATACATTAACGTGGTTCCAGCTGGATTTAGACAAGGAAGTGGAATGATTGATTGATTGATTGATTGATTGATTGATTGATTGATTGATTTAGGAACCGACATCACATCATTTGGGGCGTTCCCATAAGCGCTCCGTCCCCATCCTCAGCAGCCAGCGAATAGGAATGAAAGAGCACGTAATCAACATGCCTATAATAATAGAGAAGTGTAGAAATTTAAGGTAAACATATTCTCCTGCTTTGTGTATTATTCAAAGGCATGTGACTGAGTCATCATCATCAAGTGCCATGCTGATAAGCGTGGGCTCTCATGATTCGCCATCTCCCTTGATCACCAGATTCGTTGATCAGCTCAGTGTTCTTGTCTCTACCATACTAAGTGACCAAGCCATCCATGTATTTACTTAGCTGCCTTCTCTTTGCTCTCTTCCCCTCGATATTGTCAGTTGTCATCAAGTTCTCTAATTTATTTCTTCTCATAACGTGAAAACAACATTTTTAACTATTTATTTCTTCTTTCTCTAACCAGTTTACGGTTTTCATTTGTTTCTTGTAGGACTTAATCATTGGTTTTTCTGTCTGTCAATGGTATTCTTTGTATTGTCCTCAGAATCCACATTTCCACAGCCATCAGATATTTTTCATCTTGTCTGCTCGTTGTCCACGCTTCACATCAATAAAATAAGTACAGGTTCTATGCAGCACCTCAACACTCCTTTTCACGTTGCAATTGACATCTTTCATTGGTCAGAATGTTTTTCATCTTGCAAAAGACTACCATCGACATGGCGATTCTTTTTCTAATCTCTTCAAGGCATCTAACATCATATGTTATGACTGTTCCCTAGATAATTGTACCGATTCACTTGTTTAAGAATATTCCCATTTATTTGTATATTACATTGTGGCATTTTCTTCTTCCTAATGACGACCATAATCTGTGTCTTCTCACAGTGTAATTCTAACAATAGTTGTTCACTTGTGCAACAGCCGCATCTACTAAATGTTGCAGATCCTGCTAAATGCCTGCAATCAATACCGTATCATCCTCATATCTAATTTTGTTTATGTTACATCCCCCTTTGATGATTCCTCTCATAACTGCTACATGTCTGAACATATTTTCACTGTACAGGGAAAAGAGATCTGGATACATTACACATCCCATTCTCACACCTCTCTTAAAAGGCTGACATTGACCTATTTCATTATCAATACGTACGGTAGCTTGTTGTTTCCAATATATGTTTTTTCCCCCCTCCAAATCAAGGGTCTTTCCTATATATTTGTAGATCTGCAAGCATCTTTATCATATTAACAAGTCTTTCTTCATCGAAAGCCTTTGTGTTGTCAATAAAGCAAAGATGTAGGTCTTTTGGTTATTTATATACATCGGTCCATTAATGTTCTCAGCATTTACACAGCATTTACTGTACCTTTGCCTTCTACAAACTCACATTGTTGTTCTCCTTTTTCGAGTTGTATGTTTCTTTCCAACACTTTGCATGATAATTCTGAGCAAACTCTTCGTGATGTGGCTCATTATACTACTTGTTCGATGGTGATCACATTCCAAGGCTCCTGATTTCTTTGGGATTGCAATAACTATAGAATTACATTATTCAGGGGATATATCTCTAGTATAATATGATATTATTTTAAGCAGTCTGGTGACTTGATCTATTCCATATTGTTCTAAGGCAATGATCATTTCTGTTGTGATGTTGTCTGAACCGGGGGTCTTGCGTGTTTTCATATGGTTAAGAACATTCGAGCCTCCATCTTTAAAATTGATGGTTCTTTATTATTATTTCGAATAACATATTGTTCTTCTCTGGTATCATCATAAAGGTTTTTCACATCATCTGGCCATATATGTAAAATCTTATCTTTTTCTATTATGTTTTTCAATCTTTTGTTTTTAGGCAGCCTGTTTACGTAAGTGTTCGTTTATTTACATTGAAAGATCTTAGTATGCATGAGAGCAAATGATTACTATAAAATGCTATGCATATAATATTATCATGTATTTATGAATTTATATGTTGTATTCGCAAATGTAAAAAAAAAAAATATTCACACACACACACACACACACACACACACACACACACACACACACACACACACACACACACACACACACACACACACAGCGTGCCTTGTATATACAAACTGTTTTGTTCGAAACAGACGTTTATATTTATCTTCTTTAATTCAGCACTTTGTATTGTTTCATGGCATTCTCGCTATGATCAAAGTGTAGTATCTGTTCTTGTAACACGACAGTGATTAAGGGTAGGCTGACTTAACTGCACTTGATCTGGCCATGGCCACCAGCAGAGGTTGTCATCACAATGACATACAGGAATTGGAACCTCATGGGGTGGCTCTTGCTCCCGGGGAACACATACAGGGAACTGAAACCTGATGGGTCGGCACTTGCTCCTGGGGAACACATACTGGAACTTGGTACCTCATTGGGCGGTCTTGCTCCTGGGGAACAAATACAGGGACTTGGAGTCTCATGGGGAGGCACTTGCTCCTGGGGAACACATACTGGAACTTGGTACCTCATTGGGCGGTCTTGCTCCTGGGGAACAAATACAGGGACTTGGAGTCTCATGGGGAGGCTCTTGCTCCTGGGGAACACATACAGAGACTTGGAACCTCATGGGGCGGGTCCTGGGGAATCCTGAGTCCTAAACATTAAGCATATTTTGTATATTCAGGACATTCAAACGCACATTTTCACAGCTTTGTTCATAAGCAATGTGTAATTGTTTTCCTTTTACTTAGCATATGATGCGTACAATTATCGCTGCTTTTCAACATTATTATTATTATTATTATTATTATTATTATTATTATTATTATTATTATTATTATTTTAATATTATTATAGCAAGATTATCTAAATGTCTGTTTAATGACTGCATACTAATTATTATTCTGGAACGGCAGATGTAGCGATGTTTCAATTCATATTGATAAATTGTTGTTTTCGGTAATTGGAATTCCAAAGAAAATCTTACAGTATCCTTAATCATTATCGCGATACAAGAACAGATACTACACTTTGGTCTTAGCCACAATGCTAACAATCCAAAATGCAAATTTAAAAAAAAAAAAAACACGTTTGTTTCACACAAAACAGTGTGTATTTGCAAGACGCATTGTGTGTGTATTTTTTTTAGTATTTACATATCCTAGGGCATCGCTGTCAGCACCTGCATTTTACTGCTGGTGTTGATGTTTTGGCAAGCTTTTACATTCAGTAGTTTACAATTACTTTCTGAACGACCGGCTCCCATACCAACAGGTTAAACCCTAGCGCGACACGGTATGCTACCAAATCGGTCGCCGCTGTGTTTCGAACGCGTGGTAAGCGACTCACAAGTCGCGTTCGCAAGCCTTTAGGCCACAGAGATGCATTTGAGATTGCAAGTTATGAATTCATATACACATATTATAATATTATAATATTACATTCATTGCATGGTGTAATTACCTACACATTACTTGTTGATGAAGGTGGTATAGTAATCATTTTCTCTCAAGCATACTAAAATATTTCAGTAGAAATTCTTTTATACTCCAAGTATTCACATTAACACTTAGTTTTATTTAAACAAGTTTAATTGTATCACTGAATTTTTCATAATCCAAGAATTCTCATTCACTTTTGCTTTCTGGAAATGGTACATCTTGTGTGTACCTGCAACATTTTCCATACATTAAACATCGCAACAAGCAACCCATTTTACAAAGTAAATTGCACAACAGAACAAGTATATATGGTTTTTGCTTGAGCGCACACACACGCGCGCGCGCGAGCGAGCGAGCGAGCGAGAGAGAGAGAGAGAGAGAGAGAGAGAGAGAGAGAGAGAGAGAGAGAGAGAGAGACTAACTTCATCACAGGCACAATGGATTTATTTGGGGCGTGCTTGTAAACGCGTTTAAATCACAGGGTGGACGCAAATTATATACAGTATTTCCAGGAGGGGATAAGTCAGGGAGGTAAGCTATCTCCCTGACTTATGCAGTGTGTATGCAAGAAACGTATTCCGCATATCTAAATTAATCTTTCTTACTCCTGGGGGTGCCAATAACCTCATTGACAAGGCCTTGAATGATGTCTCCACCGTACCTTGAAGTCAGCCTGGAAGAAAGTTTGGCCATCTTGTGTACCAGAGATAGAAGAGTTTGAAGGATTATAGGCAGACGCAGCAGCTGTAGTGGATGAGATTGTGTCCTTGGGCAAACATATGGGCCTGGAAGTACAACGACTTGGAGAAGCTGATTGAGGACCGCAGTGGAGAGCTCACTACAGATGAGCTTGTGTATCTTCAGAATGAATAGCTAAAGACATTAAAGGAGGAGCAGTCGTTCGATGATGAGAAGCCAGTGACCGTTTGAACAGCTAGGATTAAAGAAATTTGCAACAAGGGGGCAGACGTCGAAGTCTTCATTGTGAACCATCATCCAAACAAACTTGTTGCTAACAGGGCAGTACACCTGATGAATGATAACGCGATGACCCACTTCAGACAGATTCTCCAGCAAAGGAAGCGACAAATTTTCCTTCATAGTTTCTTGGAGAAAGATTCCCAGTCGGCTGCAAGGAAACAGCGACAAGAAACTACTGAAACTAATCATGCAGAATAGCACAGAAAGTGACAAATTTCCCATGATAGTTTTCTTGGCAAAAAAGATAGAATAAACCTTTTTTTTTTTAAATTTTACATTTAATTTATTTGGTTGTTTCTTTGTCTGTATTTAATACGTGAAGAACACATATTCTTTTCATTTTCGATGTTAACAAAAAAGAACGATTCTCTCATCTTGAAACGGGGTGTCTCTATTTCACTGATTTCAATGCTTCGGGTTACGAACGTTTCGGGTTAGGAACCGAGTTCTGGAATGAATTAAGTTCGTACCCGAGGTACTACTGTATATTATTTTTGGTATGATTTATGTGTTAACTATTGTGCTTCTACCAAATATTGTTGCTCTTTTGTATTTATACCAATGTAGCATATCTGAGATCTGTTCTGTTAGTTTTAGCCCTGTTTCTTTGTGTGGTGTTCTGTGCTCACATGGAAATGTAATCCCATACAGTTTCATATTGTCTGTGTGTGTTAGGTCTGGAGGGAAATCAGACTGTTGTTTCCACTTTCCCAGGCCCATAATCTGTGATTTATGTATAATATGTTTGGTTCCACTGCCTTTCCCAAAGTGGGAAAAGATGCGCAGTATGTTTCAGATGGATGTGTTGCTTGTACCAAGTTCTTTATCTTCACCGGATTCTCCTGTTGGGGCATATATTTGAATAACGTTTATGCTAAAAGGTATACCGCTTAATTTAACTAGTAGAACTCTGTCTGACACAGCCCAATATCCTTGGACAGATTTTGATGTTTGCCGATCCAAGATAATTGCTACCCCTCTTTGTCGATCTTCTCCTCCAGAATAAATAATCTTAAAATCTTCATCTATCTTAATGCCTGCTCCTGTCCGTCTCGTGTCGCAAGTCCTTAAAATATTAACTTTCTCTCTTTCCATTTATTGTTTGATGTTATCTAATTTTTCGTCGTCGTTTAACGTCATAACATTCCATGTTGCTAATTGTAATGTCTCCGTCCTTGTCTTGCGATGATCTGTAGTTAGGCGAATCATAATGAACTAGTGCCGTTTAAGGAAGGTAGTTTGCCGTTGTTTTCCTTCCTTGGCAGTCAAGCTGAAAAACATCTGATGGCTGTAGAAATGTGAATTATGAGGAGAATGCAAAGAATACAATGGACAGACAGAAAAATCAATGACCAAGTACTACAGGAAACAAATGAAAATCGTCAATTGATTTCGAAATTAGACGATTTTATTTGTTTGCATATTCTTTACAATACATTGCTGTCAACGTCAGCATCTTTCAGCTGATTATTGATTTCTTGGCAAGATTACGCTCTGTTGTTTGTAATTGCTTTTTGAGCGGCCGGATCACATACCCCGTAAGTTACCAACGCGATTCGAACCACTGGTGATTCTCAGCGTCGTCACGTTACTTACGAGAGTATACGAGATTACGGGGGAAAGTCGCTATCCTCTAGGTTAGGAAGCCGGCGAAATTAGACGTAGACAGTCATAATTTTTTGGACATGTTATGAGAAGGAATGAATTGGAGAGCTTGGTGACAAATAGCAAGATCGAAGGGAACAGACCAATGGGAAGACCGAGAAGTAAATACCTGGATGGCTTGGCGACGTGGCATGGTCAAGACAGGACAACTGAGCTGATCCACGACTCTGGTGATCGAGTGAAATGGCGAGTCATGACCGTCCACGCTTTCCGGCACGGCACATGATAGATGGCGTCATTGCACAAACTATTAGGAAATATTGATGCATTTAACATCTGGAGTCTTGTTTTATTTGCAAATGTAAAGGAAAGCACATAATGCACCTTGTAAATACACACTGTTTGCACTAAATAAAACCACCTTAAACGGAAGACTTGTAATTTAAAAAACGGAAAGGGACATAACGTTATAACAGCTATTTCAAGGGACATTAATAATAGTAACATGAATATATTATGTAATTTAAATAATTGTAGTATTTAATTTAATCTTTTATAAAATTATTATAGAATTTAACGAAAACTATATGCATTACAAATAACTGATACTGATTTTAAATTATTTTCACGACTTGTGTACAATGTAAGGCTTTATTTTAGATCTTTGAAAATTTTATAAATTATTTGCCTATTTCACGTCGACATTAAAGGAATTTGTTTTATCTCTTTTGATGCAGATGACTACTTGTAATTTTGGAAAAGATTTTTTGTCCGGCCTGTAAAAGGCCAATATCAGCCCGCCCCAATTAAATCATTTGTCCTTGTGATTAAGCCGGTCCACCTGGCCTAGTGTTAGCGTGTTTCTCCGTAATCCTGCATATCCATGTGAAGAACGTGACCTGCGCGAGAATTCTTAGCGGTTCTCGCCGCGTTGGTAACTTATGGTGTATGTGTGCTGGTCGCTCAGAAAGCAATGGCAAACTATTGAATGTAATCTTGCCAAGAAATCAACAATCAGCTGAAAGATGCTGATGTTGACAGCGATGTCCTGTAAATGTTATGTAGGGGAAAAAAAACGTGATTAAGTTGCCAAGTGTGTAGCAGACTTCAATCTGTTCTCTCTCTCTCTCTCTCTCTCTCTCTCTCTCTCTCTCTCTCTCTCTCTCTCTCTCTCTCTCTCTCTCTCTCTCTCTCTCTCTCTCTCTCTCTCTGCATGGGTGGGGAATATGTTGTCGATGGAGATGTGGCTGGGGGATGGGTGGTTTGAGGTGTGGGTGGGGAAAGGATGTGTGGGGTAGTATGTGTATGTTGATGGGCGTAGGATGTGTGGGTTGGTGGGGGAATGTATGTGGGTGGCGAGTGTGTTTTGGTTGGGGGATCAGGTGAGGGCAGTGTGTGTGGGTGGGGGATGTGCGGGAGGGGGATGGATCGGTTGGTGGGGTATGTATGTGTCCCTTGGTGTGCGTGTGTGTCGGTAGGTGGGGGTGTGTATGTGTCCCTTGGTGCGCGTGTGTGTCGGTAGGTGGGGGTGTGTATGTGTCCCTTGGTGCGCGTGTGTGTGGGTATGTGGGGGTGTTGTGTGGGTGGGGTGATGTATGGATAGGTGGGAGATGGGCTTCATAACATGGTAATTAGCCTTGTTTATGTTTACAACATTCATTTCACAATGTTGATTTTATCTTCCTATGTAAATGTATAATGCTCTTGATGAACGAAAGACGAGTGATTGGAAGGGCCGAATGTAAGACGGGCCTGCGCGCCCAATTTGTGACCCTAATAAAGTTGATTTGATTTGATTTGATTTGATTTCTCTCTCTCTCTCTCTCAAGCAGCATGGGATGCTTGCTGTGAGGTTTACTGTGAGGAAATTTGTAGATACATATAAAGTACCATTTTCAGTATACAAAAGTGATTCTGCAATACTGATGACCTTGTTTACACGAAACTAAGTGTGTGTGAATGAGAATGCCTGGAGTGTGAAAATGTTTCTGTTAAATGGTTTGGTATTCATGGGAACATATGATTACTCAACCATCATCGTCAACAGATAATATGTAGGTAGTGTCAAAGACTGAAGGAGGAGGCAGGAAGCCTGCCTCATGATAGAACACCACCGGGACGTGGGGTCAACCTCAGATTGAGTAGAGGGAACAGAGTGCCCGGGATCAGGGCAGGATAGATGATAGAAAAGGGGGACTATTAACTAGTCCTCACACGAAGGCGTTGACCAGATAGTTAGCACTACTGGTCACGACAGAATCACGCCTGCGTGATAGCAACGATTAGCACTCAAACCAAAGCCAGCTAATAGAGGCGTGCTAACTGACCTAGCACGCAGGGAGCCGAAGGGCGTATGAAGGTCCTTCCGCGTGGCGTGTAGCGACGCGAGTGAAGCAAGTCAGACTGGGGACTGACTCTGTAGTGTTCACATCGTATAGAATAGATATGTGTTTTCATATAGCCTAGTAGATAGAGATTAGCTATAGGGTTTATGAAAAACTAGTGATAGAGAATATTGTGACTTTATGTGTGATTAGATAGCGACTGTTTTTGCAATTGTACAGAGCCAACGGCAATAAAATGTACCATTTCATTCCTCGCACACGACTTGCAAGTTTCTTGTAGGGTGTGGGAGAAGTAATACGATGATGCCTGAAACATGAGTTGTTGACAGGCAATAGGATTAAATGTGGTGTCAGAAGTGCTGCTTGAACCTGAGTTCAAGCTATAACACTTACCCACGGCTCTAGACTAGGGTTACAGATATGATATTACAAATATTAAATGTTTAATTTGTGTCAGTGACTATGACGTGTGCAGACTAGATCGAGTTGCCAGCAGAATTGTGCCTATCGTGATGAAATAATGTTTATTTGTGCTTATTAGAATGTTATATATTTAAATAATGTGCTTTTCAAAGTTGTAAGTATTTATATTATGTTCTTCTTTCATTTATTTATATAATTATTTATTTGTTTTTGAATAAATGTCAAAAATGATTCATGGCGGAGCAATACAAAGGTCAGCGACAGTATTGATTTTTGCAAGCTAAAAATAGCGCTGCGCCTGTGACGTGGCACGATTGACAAACAGTTGGGCCTCGCCATTTGCAATCAGCATTTCAGTGTTTACATACTGGCAAGCTGCTGCCTGCCTGAATCTTTACGATATATTAACTATTATTTGTTTATTTAAGTTAGAGAATGAATATTTTTATTTAGTTACACATTATTATTATATTTATATTTATTTAAAAGCAGTTATTGATTTTTTTTCGTACTTGTCTATTTGTTTACCGTCACGAGGGCACTACTTTCGGCTAGGCAAATTAGATTTGGCCTGCACCATTCTTCCATAGATTAAACTAGGTTAGTAACGAAAGACATATTACGGTAGAACGAAGACAGGACAGTGACATTAAATATTAATTAATCGATGTTCTGTATGTTCGTGGGCATGTCAGTGTCATTGTTCCAATTTGTCAAAAGTCTATTTTCGTTTACGAGTTGTTAATTGTTGCTGCTCTGTAAAACAGGGCGAACAACAGCTGAGTGATAACGTGAGTGTGTGCCGATGTGCCAAACGAGGTGACCTGAGTAGAAAACTCGTGTGTATTCCGGGGTGCCAAACAACGGGACCGGTGTTGCTGACGTGTTGTTCCTTGTTCTAGGGAACATTAAGTTGAGTAAAACCTACGTTTTTGGCATGCATTGTGATTAATAGTGCATCTCTTTTTCAGCGTGTATTGTATGAACAGACTTTGTGCTCTAATTTTTTGGAGAATACAACTTTCCAGATTGTAAACAAATAGTACAATTTGTAGTGCTCAGATATTAAATAACATAGCATAATAAAGAAAAATAACTGATTTCAGGTCAACACAAGCCAATTACCCAGCAACATGGCTACTCTAGCTGACTTCATTAAAGCAGGTAAAGAATTGCAATACACAGGTAAAGAGCTAGAACAATATGCAGATCAAAAATTTAAAGAAGCAAAGGATGCAGAGAGAGATGAACGCGCACAGGAAAGACAACACCAGATACAACTAGCTGAGATAAAAAAACAAAAAGAAATGCAAATTAAACAACAACAATTAGAATATGAGAAGGAATTTAAACAAAAGACATTAGATCAAGAAAGAGAACTAAAGCAAAAAGAGATAGATGAAATGGCAAGAGTTAAGGAAAAACAAATACAAGTAGAATCAGAGACACAGTTAAAGATGAAAGAGATGGATGTAGACTCACACGCAGAGATCTCTGCCACTAAACTTAAAAGTCAACAAGAAGAAAATAAGTTCAACAAATACAAAAATATTATCAAAGCATATTGTAAAGAGGATTCAATATCTGCCTGGACAGAAAATGTCGAGTATCAGTTTAAATATCACCAAGTTCCTTTAGAGATGTGGGCTATGATTTATATGAAGAACCTAAGTGGTGAGCCCCTTAAAGTAATAGAATCTATACCAACCGATCTTAGATCTGACTACCAATACATCCGTGATAGGATTATGCAACACTTTTTACTTGATGCCCCTGGATATCAGGTTCAGTTCTCAACTTTAAAACCTAAACCTACTGAGACTTTCATTGACTACGTCTCAAATGTTCAAAGTGTACTAAATAGGTGGCTTAAAGCAGCTAACATAGGAAAAGACTTTGATAGATTGAAAAACTTAATAACTATGGATAAGGTAATATCCACGATACCATCTTCTTTTGCTAAATTTTTGCAGCAGTCAGACATTGAAACTATAGAACAGTTTGAAAAGAAAGGGTCAGCATATTTTTCTTCAAACAGAAATATTTTTAAAACTTCAAATGACTCTGAAATAGTTTCTTTTGCAAAAGATCAATCTAAAAACTATCAGAGCAATAGAAAACCATTTAATAAATTTGACAAGAAAGATAAAAAAATTTCAAAGTGTATCCACTGTCACCTTTTACATGACACTTATTCAATGTGTGACAAATCGCCAGGTTATCCGGCACATCTTGAAAATGTTATTAAGAAGCAACAGAACAAAAGATCTGCATACCGGCGTGCCATTAAATGTTTTTTTTTTGTTCCAGCTACGGCCATTATTCAAATAAGTGCCTAGGCCGCCAACGTATGAAAGTCAACAATGCTATTTTACTTGATACATCTTCTGATAGTGGTAGTGAGACTGAGTGTGATGTTGAAAATGAATTACCTGTTAACCAAACGGAAGAGGTGTGTTGTGTAAACGATATGTTGAGTTTTGACAGTTGTGAGCGATGTCACCAGTTTCATGCTGACGGAAAATTAGAATGTGGACATACAGTTCCATGCTCAACTGAGAGCGTGAATGCAGCCTTAGCCTCCAGAGGCAATTTAGAGTTCCACAATGCAATGGTCAATGATAGACCATGCCAATGTTTGCTAGACAGCGGTAGTACCCTTATTGGTCTCAGAAAGGAACTGGTGAGTCAAGAGGATTATACAGGTGACTCTGTCAAATGCCGAACCTTTTCGGGTAACATTGAAATTTACCCTTTGGCCAATGCCCGTATTAACACTCCTTTCCTTTCGGGTACATTTACTTGCGCTGTACTTGACAACCCTTGTACTGATCTAATTCTGGGTTGCTTACCCCAGCTAAAACAATGTACTAGCGATGAAATAACTGCATGGAACCAACTGAATGCAGTTAATGCAACAACCAGAGCAGACACTATAAAACATCAAGACACGCTTCAAGATGAGAGACTATTGGTGCTTTCTCCATCTAGCACTGATGATACCAACAGACAAAAAGTCATAGAAAAGCAGAAAGCTGATCCTAGTTTGTCTCCTTATTTAAAATTATTGAAAGAACGAGCTAAGGTTACAAAGAACGCATCAGGGTTCTTCAGATTAAATAGTGGCATTCTTACTAAACATTATACTACTGGTAACCATAACATTCAGCAAACGGTGTTACCTGTACAACATCGCATAACTGTGCTAAAGATTGCACATGAGTCACCGTTTGCTGGCCATCTTGCATATGACAAAACCAGGGCCAGAATTCAGGCTCATTTTTATTGGCCAGGTTTTTGCAATGATATTAAATTATTTTGTCGTTCGTGTAATGTCTGTCAACAGTTAGTACGAAAGGGTAAACATGTTACAGCTGAAGTACAACCTTCTACACTGGCTTCTAGGCCATTTGAGAGTGTGGCGGTAGATAGTGTTATACCCCTGAATCAGGTGTCCAGCAAAGGAAATCGCTTCATATCAACGATGGTCGACCTATGTACAAGGCCAACAAAGGGGCGAGAACAATTGAACTTGAACCAGATCAAGACATACTTCTCTTGCTTCCTGACAAACGAAATTTATTATTGACTTCATGGCAAGGGCCATTCAAGGTGGTACGTAACATTTCAGATGTTGACTATGAAATATCAATAAACGGAAACTTAAAGATATTCCATGTCAACATGTTGAAACCTTACTATTCACGACAAGAGACAGAAGTAGAGACAGACGAACACAGTGCACCCACACCAAGTGATCAGACGACAGACATACATAACGCAACTACACTAGTTAGTGAGACTGGCATATCCGACGAGCATACACTTAGCGAGAATACAGAATACACACTTAGCACCACCACCGTACTGAATCAGGTAGACGACGACGGAATGGAACTACCAGTTCCTATTGTAGACAAGACTGCTACATTAGATAGCATACATATAGAACAGGGACTAACAGACAGTCAACGACGACAATTAGTAGAATTAGTGACGGAATACAAAGACATATTCTCTGACATTCCAGGTAGGACAGACAGAATCGAACACTCCATTCTTCTTTCGGACTCTAAGCCTATTAAATGCAGACCGTACTCAATCCCACTAAGCTATAGGGAAAATCTAAATAAAGAAATTCTGAATTTAGAGGCTAGTGGGATCATCCAGAAATCCACCTCGGAGTACTCTTTTCCAATTGTTCTAGTTAAGAAGAAAGATTCTACAATTCGTCTGTGCGTGGACTATCGAAAGCTCAACAACGTCACCAAGATCGACGCAGAGCCAATTCCTTCCTGCGAAGATCTTATTCTTGACATGTCCACCTCCAAAATCTTTTCTAAATTAGATCTCACTAAGGGATATTGGCAAGTCCCTATGCAGTCTCAATCCATCCATCTTACTGCTTTTTCAACTCCTTTAGGACTGTACGAGTGGCGTTTTCTTCCTTTCGGACTTCGAAACGCTCCTGCCACTTTCGTACGCTTAACTAGAGATCTACTTCATGGAGTGACGAATACAGTGACCTATATAGATGATATATGTGTCCATACTGTTGACTGGACAACACACCTACTGAAACTGAGACATGTCTTTAATAGGTTGCGACTCTTCGGGCTCACTGTCAAACCGAGCAAAGTCGAATTGGGCCTAAAAGAAATTGAGTTTTTGGGTCATGTCATTTCTCAAGGTCAACTAAAGACTGACCAGAAAATTATTACCAAAATTATGAATCTGACCATGCCTACCACCAAGAAACAGGTCAGAAGCCTTTTGGGGTTAGTGAATTACTATAGTAAATTTATTCCAAATTTAGCGGAGATTACAAGTGTATTTTCCAATGTTTTAAAAGCTTCTGTAAAATTGGATGTTAAAGATGCATTATTAATTTCTGCATGGTCAAAATTGAAAATCTTGTTTAGTAATATTCCAATCCTCCGCTTGTCTAATCCGAGGCTCGTTTATTATCTTAGGACAGATGCCAGCAGGATCTCCATCGCTGCAGTACTAGGCCAATTTTATGAGGGCATCTTCCATCCGATTTGCTACGTGAGCCGTAAGATCACACCCACCGAGTCCAGATATTCCATATCCGAGTTGGAAGCCTTAAGCGTCATCTATGCGGTGAGAAAGCTGCATCGATTCCTGGCGGGTGTGCACTTCATTGTCCAGACTGACAACTCCCCAATAACGGTCATGCAGAGTGGTATACATCGAAATGACCGAATATACAGGTGGTCGCTAATACTACAAAATTACACCTTTAGTATAGAACATATTAAGGGGAAAGATAACATCATGACTGATACCCTTAGTCGACCATCTGATGTAGGAATACCAGAAATTTCCACATAAAATTGTATTGTAATATATGTTAATTTAGCACAGTCAAATATTCTATGTGAAATATGTTAGAAATACATGGATAGTGTGTGCTGAACTAAGTACCAAAAATATTGACCTGCTATGTGTCTGTAGACATCAAAAGTAAGAACTTTACTCTGGGAACAAATATATCACTTTGTGAACTAGGACAGCTTATTACTTGTTAAGCTCCAAATATGTTCCAGTGAAGTAGTTGTGTTAAACAGAGAAAAACAGTGTCAGATGATTAGATACATACAGACACGAGAACAGTGGTCTACAAACGAACTCTTCAGGTGCAATACCCATAGAATAAATATGACTGTGTAATGGATTTCAAATACCCAGAACAATGGTATAGATAGTATGCCAATGAAAACGGGTTTCTGAACATTAATGGCAACGACTAACCTGAGGTATTTAAAGACCATGTATATAAAACTTAATGTGATATGTATCATAATGTTTTAATATAGTGATAAAATATAGATAGATTATGTCATTTTAATTTAGAGTTAGATAATATAATACTTTTTCATTTTACTTTAGAGAGATTATTAATTTGCCCATTTATTTAGCTTTAAAAGTAGATTAGGATAGTAATTTAAACATAACAACTAATTATAAGAAGTTTAGACAGGAATAGTATCATTCAGTTTATTATATTTCACTTTGTTTCATTTCATTTGATTTCATTCCATCTTAACCGATCCATTTAACAAACGTTATCATTTAGTAGCATGATTAGGTTACACCATAATAGAATAGAAATATTATACACTTAAAGATACATCATTTACACCATATAGAATAAGAATATCAATCATATAGTTTGTTTCATTTAAAAACATTAGTTAGAATATGTTATATTTCACATCACCCATTTTAGAAAGGGACGTAACTTATTACATTTCACATTACCCATTTCACAAAGAGACATCACTCATCTCACATCAATTTCATTTCACATAGATAAATTCCATCCCTTAAATTAGATAAATATTAGGAGTAATGTAAGCTTATTTTAGGATTAATATGACAGATAGATTAAAATAGGCAACGCATTAAATTTATCTTTATAGAACTAGTATGAGTATGTCATTATTTAGAATAATATTTCAGTAGAATAGAGTGGTTAATACCAGGGTACAAACCATCAACCCGTTTTTTCTTACATGTAAATAGGTTGTAAATACTTGACGTGTGCAACGGTTGATGCACAGTCATTAGGCTCAACTCTGTCAAACTGAGCCAAGCTTGTACAGTGTCACTCCAAGGTATTTAAATAACTATGAGAGTGAAAGTTATGTGACAGAAATGAAGGTAAAAGATGTGTGACAAAGGTGAGGGTGAAAAATGTGTGACAGAAATGAGGATGAAAGAAGGTGACAAAAATGAGGATGAAAGATGTGTGACAGAAATGAGGATGAAAGAAGGTGACAAAAATGAGGATGAAAGATGTGTGACAGAAATGAGGATGAAAGAAGTGTGACAGAAATGAGGGTAAAAGATGTGTGCCAATAGTGAGTGTAAAAGAAGTGTGACATAAACGAATGTTAAAGATGTGTGACAGAAGTGTGAAAGGGAGAACAAATGTAAAATATACAGGAAAGAGTGAGAACAGTCAGCGGATTTATTTTTTTTGCCGCTCAACGGGGCTTTTTTATTTTTGTTGCCGTCAAATGTTGGTTTCAATGTTGGAGGTGTGGGTGGTGAATGTGTTTTGTGTATTTTAGTTTAGAATCGTAGTGAAAGTATTTTGAGTCTCATAAGACAGAAACGTAGTCACAGATTTGTATTATACACATGTTTGTGACCACAGTTAAATGTATTATGGCACTTGAAAAACTAACTTACATACACATGATAGTTAGATACACATGTTAGAGTGTAGATTATACATTTAATTACATCCAAACACACAAACAACCAAAAAAACAAACATATAAATTGCATACACTTTTATTAGATCAAAGGGAGATAACTCCGGGTCAGGGGACATAATAGACAACGAAACACTAACTTAACAGTGAAATGTGACTTTACACGCGGAAGCGAGATAGGTAAAGCCTGTCGCTCACAGCTTGTGTAATGGTTGTTTAATATTATATGGGGGACATGAAGCAATTCATGTGTTGACCTTCAGAACGTCAACTTTGTATGGGTAGTGAGTTAATTTACTATTTGAGGGCAGGTCTTATAAGACAACGGTCCGGTTCAGACATACCTCTAATTAATATAATATTGCGATTGAGAATAGGGCTCACGCCAACCAGACAAGTTTGTGGCGATTGCCAGTAGCCAAGTAAAGTGATGCTACATTGTAACATTAGTCAGTAGGTCTATTGAGTAGCCCAAAGCCAGGTTATCTACAGTCTTTGACAAAAATTAGACACACTAATTTTTTAGAAACCTCTTGCGTCACAACCAAGGAGTCAAAGTTGATGACGCAACACAGGAGGGGAGGGTGTGTGTCAAAGACTGAAGGAGGAGGCAGGAAGCCTGCCTCATGATAGAACACCACCGGGACGTGGGGTCAACCTCAGATTGAGTAGAGGGAACAGAGTGCCCGGGATCAGGGCAGGATAGATGATAGAAAAGGGGGACTATTAACTAGTCCTCACACGAAGGCGTTGACCAGATAGTTAGCACTACTGGTCACGACAGAATCACGCCTGCGTGATAGCAACGATTAGCACTCAAACCAAAGCCAGCTAATAGAGGCGTGCTAACTGACCTAGCACGCAGGGAGCCGAAGGGCGTATGCAGGTCCTTCCGCGTGGCGTGTAGTGACGCGAGTGAAGCAAGTCAGACTGGGGACTGACTCTGTAGTGTTCACATCGTATAGAATAGATATGTGTTTTCATATAGCCTAGTAGATAGAGATTAGCTATAGGGTTTATGAAAAACTAGTGATAGAGAATATTGTGACTTTATGTGTGATTAGATAGCGACTGTTTTTGCAATTGTACAGAGCCAACGGCAATAAAATGTACCATTTCATTCCTCGCACACGACTTGCAAGTTTCTTGTAGGGTGTGGGAGAAGTAATCCGATGATGCCTGAAACATGAGTTGTTGACAGGCAGTTACACCATGCCAAGTATATAATGTTGTCACATGTGTATGAACGTATATGCTGTATTCGCAAATGTAAAAGTACATTGTTTTTATACATAATAAATCAACAAAATGTAAACGGCCAACATTCCTTAATATTCATATTGTTTTTTTAAGGGCTCGCGGTTCCCACAGGGGTCAGGCCGCCCCATTAGGTCCCCACGTCTATGTGTGTCAGGTGATCATCCCGGCCCCTGGCAGGTTTACGCGCAGGTACTACACTTTGATCTTAGCCAAAATATTCAGTGATTTGGAATGTTTCATGACACTTTGATATCTCTCTCTCTCTCTCTCTCTCTCTCTCTCTCTCTCTCTCTCTCTCTCTCTCTCTCTCTCTCTCTCTCTCTCTCTCTCTCTCTCCCTCTCTCAGAAGACACACCAGGGTAAATTAGATCTCCACAGACATCACCGATTTCAGTGGGCTTTACTGTAAATACAGCTACTTAATGTCTGTCTTCTCATCACATAACCAAAGAAAGCTGTTAGTTTTGTCTCATTGTTATTGTTGTATGTAATGTTCTAGATGCAACATCCTCTTTCAGAGACCTGGAACCTCATTGGAATGCTCTTGCTCCTGGGGAATCTTGAGTCCTAAAAACTGAGCACATTTTGTATATTCAGGACATTCAATCACAAATTTTCACAGCTATGTTCATTAGCAATGTGTAATTGTTCTCCCTTTACTTAACATATGGTGTGTCCAATTATCGCTGCTTTTCAACATTATTGTTATTATTAATTCATTCAGGAAATGAAACATGTGGTGATCCTGTTTCAGGATATATACCTTTATAAAAGAATGGATCTGGAATGCTCGGCCTATTGGCTAAGATTAAAGTGTAGTATCTGCACTTGATCTTACCAAGACTACATGCAAAGCTGGTCATCCAAATGATATACAGGAACTTGGGACCTGATGGGGCTGCACTGACCCCCCCCCCCCCCAAATCCCTCAATATGGGGAACCGAGAGCCCTTATTATTAAAAAAGAAAACATCAAAAATAATCGCTGCACTCTTTGCAATTCAATATGAAAACCTTATTTCATATAAAACATTCAACATCTTTACGCATTCACTTCCGTCCATCTATTGAACTGAAATATTTATGAGGGTCCAAGTGTGTTATTCTAACCGTTAGAATCTAACGGATACTGTAAGTTTTCCTTTGGAATTGCTATTACAGAAAAAAAAAAGACTTTTATCTATATGAATTGAAACATTGCTACATTTGCCGTTCCCGAATAATAAATAGTATGCAGTCATTACACAGACATTAGGGAATCTTCCTGCATTTGACATCTTGGGTCTTGTGGTATTTGCAAATGTAAAGCAAACCACTAATCCACCTTGTAAATACACATTGTTTTGCACTAAATAAAACCTTATTAAACGGAAGACATGCAATTATAAAAACGGTAAGGGACATATCGACATAACAACCGTTTCAAGGGACATTACTAAAAGTATTGTGAATATATTATGTGATTTAAATAATTGTAGTATTTATGTTAATCTTTTGTAAAATTATCATAGAAGTTAACGAAAGTTATATACTGCATACAAATTGGATAATGATTTTAAATTATCTTCACGGCTTTTGTGCAAGTTAACGCTTGATTTTAGAATTATGACAGGTTTATAAATAATTTTCCTATTTCACGATGATATTAAATGCCATATTTTATCCTTTTATTGGATGAATTTTCCAAAGCTTTGAATATATTTTCTATTTTTGTCCGGCCTGTAAATATTCATAATGACAGCCATAGTGCATGTATCCAGAATATAGGCGAACAGAGGAGTAAGGTCCAGGCCGGTGGGAATTTCATTCGTCCGCGCCGGGCAACAACGCAGAGACAACAATGGTCACGCTGCCGACTTGCCGCTTCCGACCATTTGGTGCGGATGACTGGGAACTGACCGTGGATTTAAAGGGCCGTGACAAACCCTGAGGTGATCCAAAAGTTTAACTTGCGACCTGATATTGTACTTCGCTCCTCGTCAGCCAAGCAGTTAACGCTGAATGAGCTGACAGTCCCATACGAGTCCAATATTGAGGGTCAGCACACGTACAAGATAGAGAAGTACGATGACATGGTCGCGAGTCTTAGGCTGGAAGGGTACACCGTCAGGCTATTCGTCGTAGAGGTAGGCACCAGAGGTCTAGTCTCCCACATCGTATATGACGTGCTAAAGTAAATGGGCATTAAAGCACTAGCCAGGCGGCCTTAATTCCTCAGGCTCATGACCTTTCCCCCCTCCACCACCTTGACATACACCGTAAGGTACTATATTGGCAGTAAATGATAGTTTGACAGAAAATTTAAAAAAAAAAAAATCGGTGCACTTTAGGCAATTCCATTTGAAAACTTTATTTCATATAAAACATTCAACATTTGTACACATTGTCTCTTCGGTCCATCTATGGAACCGAAGACTTTACACGGATCTAAGTGTGTTATTCTAAAGCAGTGGTTCTCAACCTTTTTTGGCCCGTGTCCCCCTTCACCATATTTTCAGAACGTCATACCCCCCCCCCCTTTCTTACTTCCTACCTAAAAATCTCCCCCCCCCCCTTTCCCTTACACAGTATACGTAATAATAGAAGCTAAATTTAATAGCAAATACTAAAACAAGCCTAGACGTCCACATAAAACATGATTTGTGGGTCTACTTACTTTATAAAATGAATTTTAGAAGGAAGAGACGTACAGAACTGTAAAGTATGAAGGGAAAAACAATATCAAGTAATCGGTTCTTGTATTAACTCGATCTTGAAATAATCTTAATTCCCCACCTGCAAACTCTAAAATTCTCCCCCCCCCCCCCCCACCGGTTGAGAACCACTATTCTAAAGCTTACTGTAAGTTTTTCTTGTGAATTTCAGTTACTGAAAACAACAATTATCGACATGAATTGAAACATAGCTATGTTTGCGGTTCCAGAATAATAAATAATATGCAGTCATTACGCAGACATTTAGGAAATCTTGCTGCATTTCACATCTGGGGTCTTGTTGTGTGTGCAAATGTACAGGAAAACACGCAATGCACCTTGTAAATACACACTGTTTTGCACTAAATAAAACCACGTTTCAAGGGATATTACTACATGTAACATGAATATATATATATACTAGCTGACCCTGCCCGGCTTCGCCCAGACCCTGGTGGGGAGCATCTCATTTAATTCATATAAGTAGTCATATAATAAGTTCTCGTTCCCGTTACCGACTGACTGACTGTCTGTCTGTCTGTCTGTCTGTCTGTCTGTCTGTCTGTCTGTCTGACCCGGCCCGGCATTGCCCAGCTCCTGGTGTGGAGCATCTCATTTAATTCATATAAGTAGTCATATAAGTTCCCGTTCCCGACTGTCTATCTGTCTGTCTATCTGTCTGCCTGACCCTGTCCGGCTTCATTAAATTCATACAACAAAAAAAGTAACTTAAAGGAACGTTCTTCTACACACCATCCATTATTTTTAATGAAAACTCTTTCTAATCACCTGCATGACTACAGTAACTTCTTAAGCAAAAAAAAGATGAGTTACAATGTTATGCATTGTGCATCATTTTTATGAAAACTTTGAAAATGCCTTACAGATTGTATCATTATTTATTATAACTCATATGCCGGTACATAACTATGGACAAAGAGTTTATAAATCTTTGAAAACGATGCCACAATATGACTATAAGTTATACAGAAAAGTTATGCCCCTTGAAATAACTTTTACAGAGTTAGGTCCCCTGAAATATATGAAATTATGATGAAAAATGAAAAATGAAATAATACTGAGTAAGCAGGCGATTTCACACTAACAAAATATCACAGTTGGCAGCTCTGGAATGAAAGGAAGGCGTGTAGACAATTTCATCTCAATCGGATGGGCCGTTCGCGAACAAATAACGGCCATACATACATACATACAGAGATACATAAATACGCACATCCTAATTTATATATAAGAAGATATATTTTATTCGCATATCCTTTACAGGACACCGCTGTCAATAGCAGCATCTTTCAGCTGTCTGTTGATTTCTTGGCAAGATTACGCTCAGTAGTTTGCCATTGCTTTCTGAGCGGCCGGCTCAGTTATCCCGCAAGTCACCAGCGGGGGTCGAACCGCTCCCAGTTCTGCCCCGCTACGAGACTCTGCGTGATAAACGGGATTACGGAGAAAGTGGTGTAACCCCTCGGCCAGAGAGACCGGCATGAATATATTGTGTGGGTCAAATAATTGTAGAATTTATCTTTATCTTTTATGAAATTATCATTGTAGTGAATGCCAGTTGTATGCATCATAAAGACTTGGATAATAATTTTACATTATTTTCACAGTTTTTGTAAAATGTAATGCTTTATTTTAGATTTTTGAGAATTTTACAAAGAATTTTTTGTATATCACGTCGATATTACATGTAATATTTTATCCTTCTCATGGATACAAATTCCACACAAGTTCTAACATATTTTTGTCGGACCTGTGAAAGGCCAACCTAATAATATCAAATGAAAAATTCTTCTCGGCCTTTTGGCTGTCGGATAACACAATGTTATTTAATTTTGCGGCAGTGGTTTCGATTGTTTTCACCACGTGTAGATCTGGATTAAAGATTTCCTCTGTCACGGATTATCGAAGATGGAAAACCAAATTGTAAAACGTGTCAAAGTCAACACGAATGAAGCTTTTGAGGGAGGAGCGCTCCACCAAGCAAACACATTTGTGTTTTCTATATCAGGGCCTCGTGTATTTCGGTTCAACTAATGGCGAGCGTCTTGATGGGGCCTTGCGGGATAGGTGGGCAAGGGATAAAATCCATCTACCGTTTTGAGGACCCTAAAAGATGGTACGCTACGCTGACACCGGAAGCAAAGGCGGCTCATTATAAACGGCTTCACGAGATGAAGCATGAGCTACAGGATCCTAAATTAACTATTGTAATCGAAAACATAGAGAAGGAAAAGACCAAGGCTATGATTCACTGGAAGCCTACAAAAGCAAAGGTTGAGACAGTGAAGCAAATAGCCGAGGATATTTCGGGAGATATAAATGCGGAAGTGCATAAACTTAACAACAGCACGGACAAGTGGTTACTTCTGTGCAACCCGACAGAACCTCTACCATATTATGTGGACATGGAGTTGGACGGGGTAGAAGATAAGCTACACCGTCTCTTCATAACAGTTCCGGGGAGCCGTATGGTGTTTACAGTCTGTGGGGAGGACTCCCACTGGAGTAATAAATGTCCGGCCAAAGTACAAACCCAGAAAGGGGCTAGACTGGCATTAAGAGTCACCTGGAACCCCCAGACAGATCAACATATTAAGGAGGGTGAAGAAGGTTTCCATCTGGTCACTAGAAAAACGGAACTCTCAAACAAGAGCCTGTCTGATGGCGAGAGCACGACACCTCCAGCCCCCAAACCCCTGTTACCACGCTGCTGCCCCTCAACAACCACGACTACCCTACACCGTCTGAAGCGCACAATGCAAACAAAAGGAAATATATAAGTAATTATACTAAACACATAACGACCAGCGCCATGATCTGAAGAGACAGTGATAAAATCAACCCACCACCAAGACGAAGGAGCCTGTCAGATTCTTCTTCACGCCTCGTTATTGACTTGGACATTTCAAGCCCGGCGAAGGAATCTACTATATATTTCCGGAAATGATAAAATGAATACAGACAGTTTAAACAATAAATATAATTATACTCAACAGGTTTGTACATTACAATAAAATTGTAATCGGAAATTAAAATCATTAATTTTAACATTTGAGGTACAAGATCCAACATTAATGATCTTATATAACTTATACACAATTATAAAACTGATTTTATACTTATACAGGAAACTAACGTTAACACCGACGAACTCTAATACAAGACTGACAATCTTACCTACACAAGAATAACAATATTGCCCATGTAAGACTGGCAATCCTATCGATACACGAATAACAATCCTACCTGCACAATAATAACAATAATACCAATACAATAGTAACAATTCTGCATACACAAAAATAACAATCCAACCGAGATATGTGTAACAATCCTACCTACACAAGAATAACAATCCTACGAATACAAGACTGACAATCCTACCAAGACAAGAATAACAATCCTACATAGACAAGAATATCAATGCTATCAAGACAAGAGTAACAATCCTATCTACACACTAATAACAATCCTACCAAAATAAGAATAACAATCCTACATTCAAAAGAATAACAATCATAAATAGACAAGAATAACAATGCTAACAAAACAAGAATAACAATCCTACCTACACAAGAATAACAATTCTACCAATAAAAGAATGGCAATATTATCAATACAAGACTAACAATCCTACCAAGACAAGAATAATCCTACCAATATCAGGTTAACATTCCTACTAATATAAGAATAACAACAATTCTACCTGCACGAGATAAATGGACAACATAATCCGACATATAAAACAAAATGTTTGCATATCCTTTACAGGACATCGCTGTCAACATCAGCATCTTTCAGCTGATTGTTGATTTCTTAACAAGATTACGCTTAGTAGTTTGCCAATGCTTTCTGAGCGACCGGCTCACATACCTCGTAATTTACCGACGCGGCCACAACCGCTACCGATTCTCGCCGTCGTCTCGTTACTTACGAGAGTATACGGGATTACGGAGAAAGTCACTAACCCTAGGCCAGTTAGACCGGCAATCCGACATATACAAGATAAATTAAGGCAATGTTTCTACCTATTCACATTAAACAGACAACATAGTCATTTCTTCTATAGACAATAAAATAGGGCCCTTAACTGTACATATATACTATCAACATAGTCCTAACCTACACAAGATTAAGCAACATAAACCCTACTTGTGATAAATGAACAAATTAACCCTACATACACATGATAACAACATATTACAATATAACAGATTTTGCTAGGGGTTGGAGGGAGGGGGGGGGGGGGGGTTGAGTGGTGTCGAAGTATGGTGTCCACCAAGAGTGCTGGAGGCCCCGGGTTCAAGCCCCTGTGAGGGTCGGGATATTTTCACGTGGACTTCTAGTAACAAAATGTCTCTTTGTCTCTGAATAGTGAGATCGGACGCCCGTGTGTATTGTTGTCTCTGAGTAGTGAGATCGGACGCCCGTGTGTATTGTTGTCTCTGAGTAGTGAGATCGGACGCCCGTGTGTATTGTTGTCTCTGAGTAGTGAGATCGGACGCCCGTGTGTATTGTTGTCTCTGAGTAGTGAGATCGGACGCCCGTGTGTATTGTTGTCTCTGAGTAGTGAGATCGGACGCCCGTGTGTATTGTTGTCTCTGAGTAGTGAGATCGGACGCCCGTGTGTATTGTTGTCTCTGAGTAGTGAGATCGGACGCCCGTGTGTATTGATGTCTCTGAGTAGTGAGATCGGACACCTGTGTGTATTGTTGTCTCTGAGTAGTGAGATCGGACGCCCGTGTGTATTGTTGTCTCTGAGTAGTGAGATCGGACTCCCGTGTGTATTGTTGTCTCTGAGTAGTGAGATCGGACGCCCGTGTGTATTGTTGTCTCTGAGTAGTGAGATCGGACGCCCTTGTGTATTGTTGTCTCTGGTAGTGAGATCGGATGCCCGTGTGTATTGTTGTCTCTGAGTAGTGAGATCGGACGCCCGTGTGTATTGTTGTCTCTGAGTAGTGAGATCGGACGCCCGTGTGTATTGTTGTCTCTGAGTAGTGAGATCGGACACCCGTGTGTATTGTTGTCTCTGAGTAGTGAGATCGGACGCCCTTGTGTATTGTTGTCTCTGAGTAGTGAGATCGGATGCCCGTGTGTATTGTTGTCTCTGAGTAGTGAGATCGGACGCGCGTGTGTATTGTTGTCTCTGAGTAGTGAGATCGGATGCCCGTGTGTATTGTTGTCTCTGTGTAGTGAGATCGGACGCCCGTGTGTATTGTTGTCTCTGAGTAGTGAGATCGGACGCCCGTGTGTATTGTTGTCTCTGAGTAGTGAGATCGGACTCCCGTGTGTATTGTTGTCTCTGGTAGTGAGATCGGATGCCCGTGTGTATTGTTGTCTCTGAGTAGTGAGATCGGACTCCCGTGTGTATTGTTGTCTCCGGTAGTGAGATCGGATGCCCGTGTGTATTGTTGTCTCTGAGTAGTGAGATCGGACGCCCGTGTGTATTGATGTCTCTGAGTAGTGAGATCGGACGCTCGTGTGTATTGTTGTCTCTGAGTAGTGAGATCGGACGCCCGTGTGTATTGTTGTCTCTGTGTAGTGAGATCGGACGCCCGTGTGTATTGTTGTCTCTGAGTAGTGAGATCGGACGCCCGTGTGTATTGATGTCTCTGAGTAGTGAGATCGGACACCTGTGTGTATTGTTGTCTCTGAGTAGTGAGATCGGACGCCCGTGTGTATTGTTGTCTCTGAGTAGTGAGATCGGACGCCCGTGTGTATTGTTGTCTCTGAGTAGTGAGATCGGACACCGTGTGTATTGTTGTCTCTGAGTATTGAGATCGGACGCCCGTGTGTATTGTTGTCTCTGAGTAGTGAGATCGGATGCCCGTGTGTATTGTTGTCTCTGAGTAGTGAGATCGGACGCGCGTGTGTATTGTTGTCTCTGAGTAGTGAGATCGGACGCCCGTGTGTATTGTTGTCTCTGAGTAGTGAGATCGGACGCCCGTGTGTATTGTTGTCTCTGAGTAGTGAGATCGGACGCCCGTGTGTATTGTTGTCTCTGAGTAGTGAGATCGGACGCCCGTGTGTATTGTTGTCTCTGAGTAGTGAGATCGGACGCCCGTGTGTATTGTTGTCTCTGAGTAGTGAGATCGGACGCCCGTGTGTATTGATGTCTCTGAGTAGTGAGATCGGACACCTGTGTGTATTGTTGTCTCTGAGTAGTGAGATCGGACGCCCGTGTGTATTGTTGTCTCTGAGTAGTGAGATCGGACTCCCGTGTGTATTGTTGTCTCTGAGTAGTGAGATCGGACGCCCGTGTGTATTGTTGTCTCTGAGTAGTGAGATCGGACGCCCTTGTGTATTGTTGTCTCTGGTAGTGAGATCGGATGCCCGTGTGTATTGTTGTCTCTGAGTAGTGAGATCGGACGCCCGTGTGTATTGTTGTCTCTGAGTAGTGAGATCGGACGCCCGTGTGTATTGTTGTCTCTGAGTAGTGAGATCGGACACCCGTGTGTATTGTTGTCTCTGAGTAGTGAGATCGGACGCCCTTGTGTATTGTTGTCTCTGAGTAGTGAGATCGGATGCCCGTGTGTATTGTTGTCTCTGAGTAGTGAGATCGGACGCGCGTGTGTATTGTTGTCTCTGAGTAGTGAGATCGGATGCCCGTGTGTATTGTTGTCTCTGTGTAGTGAGATCGGACGCCCGTGTGTATTGTTGTCTCTGAGTAGTGAGATCGGACGCCCGTGTGTATTGTTGTCTCTGAGTAGTGAGATCGGACTCCCGTGTGTATTGTTGTCTCTGGTAGTGAGATCGGATGCCCGTGTGTATTGTTGTCTCTGAGTAGTGAGATCGGACTCCCGTGTGTATTGTTGTCTCCGGTAGTGAGATCGGATGCCCGTGTGTATTGTTGTCTCTGAGTAGTGAGATCGGACGCCCGTGTGTATTGATGTCTCTGAGTAGTGAGATCGGACGCTCGTGTGTATTGTTGTCTCTGAGTAGTGAGATCGGACGCCCGTGTGTATTGTTGTCTCTGTGTAGTGAGATCGGACGCCCGTGTGTATTGTTGTCTCTGAGTAGTGAGATCGGACGCCCGTGTGTATTGATGTCTCTGAGTAGTGAGATCGGACACCTGTGTGTATTGTTGTCTCTGAGTAGTGAGATCGGACGCCCGTGTGTATTGTTGTCTCTGAGTAGTGAGATCGGACGCCCGTGTGTATTGTTGTCTCTGAGTAGTGAGATCGGACACCGTGTGTATTGTTGTCTCTGAGTATTGAGATCGGACGCCCGTGTGTATTGTTGTCTCTGAGTAGTGAGATCGGATGCCCGTGTGTATTGTTGTCTCTGAGTAGTGAGATCGGACGCGCGTGTGTATTGTTGTCTCTGAGTAGTGAGATCGGACGCGCGTGTGTATTGTTGTCTCTGAGTAGTGAGATCGGACGCGCGTGTGTATTGTTGTCTCTGAGTAGTGAGATCGGACGCCCGTGTGTATTGTTGTCTCTGAGTAGTGAGATCGGACGCCCGTGTGTATTGTTGTCTCTGAGTAGTGAGATCGGACGCCCGTGTGTATTGTTGTCTCTGAGTATTGAGATCGGACGCCTGTGTGTATTGTTGTCTCTGAGTAGTGAGATCGGATGCCCGTGTGTATTGTTGTCTCTGAGTAGTGAGATCGGACGCCCGTGTGTATTGTTGTCTCTGGGTAGTGAGATCGGACGCGCGTGTGTATTGTTGTCTCTGAGTAGTGAGATCGGACGCCCGTGTGTATTGTTGTCTCTGAGTAGTGAGATCGGACGCCCGTGTGTATTGTTGTCTCTGAGTAGTGAGATCGGACGCCTGTGTGTATTGTTGTCTCTGAGTAGTGAGATCGGATGCCCGTGTGTATTGTTGTCTCTGAGTAGTGAGATCGGACGCCCGTGTGTATTGTTGTCTCTGGGTAGTGAGATCGGATGCCCGTGTGTATTGTTGTCTCTGGGTAGTGAGATCGGACGCCCGTGTGTATTGTTGTCTCTGGGTAGTGAGATCGGATGCCCGTGTGTATTGTTGTCTCTGGGTAGTGAGATCGGACGCCCGTGTGTATTGTTGTCTCTGAGTAGTGAGATCGGACGCCCGTGTGTATTGTTGTCTCTGAGTAGTGAGATCGGACGCCCGTGTGTATTGTTGTCTCTGAGTAGTGAGATCGGACGCCCGTGTGTATTGTTGTCTCTGAGTAGTGAGATCGGACGCCCGTGTGTATTGTTGTCTCTGAGTAGTGAGATCGGACGCCCGTGTGTATTGTTGTCTCTGAGTAGTGAGATCGGACGCCCGTGTGTATTGTTGTCTCTGAGTAGTGAGATCGGACGCCCGTGTGTATTGTTGTCTCTGAGTAGTGAGATCGGACGCCCGTGTGTATTGTTGTCCCTGAGTAGTGAGATCGGACGCCCGTGTGTATTGTTGTCTCTGAGTAGTGAGATCGGACGCCCGTGTGTATTGTTGTCTCTGAGTAGTGAGATCGGACGCCCGTGTGTATTGTTGTCTCTGAGTAGTGAGATCGGACGCCCGTGTGTATTGTTGTCTCTGAGTAGTGAGATCGGACGCCCGTGTGTATTGTTGTCTCTGAGTAGTGAGATCGGACGCCCTTGTGTATTGTTGTCTCTGAGTAGTGAGATCGGACGCCCGTGTGTATTGTTGTCTCTGAGTAGTGAGATCGGACGCCCTTGTGTATTGTTGTCTCTGAGTAGTGAGATCGGACGCCCGTGTGTATTGTTGTCTCTGAGTAGTGAGATCGGACGCCCGTGTGTATTGTTGTCTCTGAGTAGTGAGATCGGACGCCCGTGTGTATTGTTGTCTCTGAGTAGTGAGATCGGACGCCCTTGTGTATTGTTGTCTCTGAGTAGTGAGATCGGACGCCCTTGTGTATTGTTGTCTCTGAGTAGTGAGATCGGATGCCCGTGTGTATTGTTGTCTCTGAGTAGTGAGATCGGACGCCCGTGTGTATTGTTGTCTCTGAGTAGTGAGATCGGACGCCCGTGTGTATTGTTGTCTCTGAGTAGTGAGATCGGACGCCCTTGTGTATTGTTGTCTCTGAGTAGTGAGATCGGACGCCCGTGTGTATTGTTGTCTCTGAGTAGTGAGATCGGACGCCCGTGTGTATTGTTGTCTCTGAGTAGTGAGATCGGACGCCCGTGTGTATTGTTGTCTCTGAGTAGTGAGATCGGACGCCCGTGTGTATTGTTGTCTCTGAGTAGTGAGATCGGACGCCCGTGTGTATTGTTGTGCACGTAAAATCCCCTGGCAGTTGGAAATCGAAAGAGAGTAGCCTAACGGCGCTACACTGGCAAAATCTCCAGTTACAAATCTACCCAAAGTATTTTAGGATCCTCGACGGTGCTATGAAGTTCGTGCACTGAGTTGAGATTATCCGGACTCAGGCTTGAGTTAGGAGTAGAACGGAGCACTTTATGGGTTACACCTTTGGGCCGTGATGGTGATCCGTCGACTAAACTAAATTAAGCTAAGCCAATATAAACAAATAGTTCTAGGATCGTGATTTTATAGACCAGTCGGTATTTGATGGGTGTGTGATCAATATTTCTCAGCCGACTTTATCTCCCACGACATTCTCTGGTGTCCTTTTTAGGCTGGGTGTGACCTGGAAGCCCAGATCAATTAAAAAAATGTCTCCCGATGCAGACTTGACCTCATGACCACGGGCCGGCAATGGAGCTTCTAGCGACTGCGCTGCCATGGCTTCAAAATCCTTATACATGTCCCAAAGTAGACATCTATTGGTTTATTATGATGTCATCCTTATACATGTCCCAAAGTAGACATCTATTGGTTTATTATGATGTCATCCTTATACATGTCCCAAAGTAGACATCTATTGGTTTATTATGATGTCATCCTTATACATGTCCCAAAGTAGACATCTATTGGTTTATTATGATGTCATCCTTATACATGTCCCAAAGTAGACATCTATTGGTTTATTATGATGTCATCCTTATACATGTCCCAAAGTAGACATCTATTGGTTTATTATGATGTCATCGGGTCTTCACATTTTGTAGAGAAATAGGCAGCCAGTCTTTCTCTCATGTAAGGAGACGACTAATACAGGCGTTGATCCCTCATGTAAGGAGACGACTAATACAGGCGTTGATCCCTCATGTAAGGAGACGACTAATACAGGCGTTGATCCCTCATGTAAGGAGACAACTAATACAGGCGTTGATCCCTCATGTAAGGAGACGACTAATACAGGCGTTGATCCCTCATGTAAGGAGACGACTAATACAGGCGTTGATCCCTCATGTAAGGAGACGACTAATACAGGCGTTGATCCCTCATGTAAGGAGACAACTAATACAGGCGTTGATCCCTAATGTAAGGAGACGACTAATACAGGCGTTGATCCCTCATGTAAGGAGACGACTAATACAGGCGTTGAACCCTCATGTAAGGAGACGACTAATACAGGGGTTGATCCCTCATGTAAGGAGACGACTAATACAGGGGTTGATCCCTCATGTAAGGAGACAACTAATACAGGCGTTGAACCCTCATGTAAGGAGACGACTAATACAGGGGTTGATCCCTCATGTAAGGAGACGACTAATACAGGGGTTGATCCCTCATGTAAGGAGACAACTAATACAGGCGTTGAACCCTCATGTAAGGAGACGACTAATACAGGGGTTGATCCCTCATGTAAGGAGACAACTAATACAGGCGTTGATCCCTCATGTAAGGAGACAACTAATACAGGCGTTGATCCCTCATGTAAGGAGACAACTAATACAGGCGTTGATCCCTTATGTAAGGAGACGACTAATACAGGCGTTGATCCCTCATGTAAGGAGACGACTAATATACGCGTTGATCCCTCGTGTAAGGAGACGACTAATACAGGGGTTGATCTCTCATGTAAGGAGACGACTAATACAGGGGTTGATCTCTCATGTAAGGAGACGACTAATACAGGCGTTGATCCCTCATGTAAGGAGACGACTAATATACGCGTTGATCCCTCATGTAAGGAGACGACTAATACAGGGGTTGATCTCTCATGTAAGGAGACGACTAATACAGGGGTTGATCTCTCATGTAAGGAGACGACTAATACAGGCGTTGATCCCTCATGTAAGGAGACGACTAATACAGGCGTTGATCCCTCATGTAAGGAGACGACTAATACAGGCGTTGATCCCTCATGTAAGGAGACGACTAATACAGGCGTTGATCCCTCATGTAAGGAGACGACTAATACAGGCGTTGATCCCTCATGTAAGGAGACGACTAATACAGGCGTTGATCCCTCATGTAAGGAGACGACTAATACAGGCGTTGATCCCTCATGTAAGGAGACGACTAATACAGGCGTTGATCCCTCATGTAAGGAGACGACTAATACAGGCGTTGATCCCTCATGTAAGGAGACGACTAATACAGGCGTTGATCCCTCATGCAACCATGCACATGACACCATAAAAGTTATCTACAAAGCTTATACGTCCGCTCAGATTCCTATACACAGTAAATTAAAGCAATGCTCCTACTTATCCATAACATGCCCAGCTATTCACATAAAACAATATGAGGCAGGCTTGATTTCTCTCAGTGGGTATGTATTTGTACTGCGAGCAAATGAGATCAATAACAGATAAACCAGGCTGCACATGCTAGAGAACTAAATATGAATAATCATTATAATAGTTCCATAATGGTAAAAGCTTCTGCATTTCATCTCCCATAAACCATCAACCGCCTCAAGCCCAGCGTGATTGGTTGTCTTCTTCTTCAGCGTTCATCCGGAGAGTTTTTTTCAGACGTTATTGCGTTGTGCCTATTTACAGCAGAGCTGCGTTTTTGCGCCGTTAGGCCGACACATCCGACTTCTGCAGGTGTTTTGACCGGGTTAATCTTCCCGGCGGGTGTCGTAGGACATTCAGCTCTCACTCGGACGTGATTGATTTGTGCCTGTTTACAGCATAGCTGCGTTCTTGTACCATTAGGCCGACACATTCGACTTCTGCGGGTGTTTGTTGACCAGTTTAACCTTGACTTGTATTTCGAAGGACATTATACTCTCACTCGAATGTAGGTTAACCTTCCCGGGGCATGATTTGGTTGAATATTGCAGCTAAAGTTTTCTATGGGATGATGTCAGTCTCACACGCCAATACACCCCCCCCCCCCACCACCACCACCCCACCCCACCCCCTTTCCCCCATAAGTTGCGATTTACATGCTAGATAGTTTACATTGTTACTATTCTTGGCGTCCCATAGGGGTAAGGCTAACACAGGGCGGAGTGCTTATAGCAAGAAATACAAGGATTGACCAATATAGTAGCCACAGAAAGTGAACAAGGACTACACATAAAACACAAGTTATGATCAGGATCAAGAAACTCAAGCACACAGTGTGTACAATAACAGCAAATGGAACAATACATACAATAAGATAGATTCTTATCTAGGGTTCATGAAAACTTGCGGGGAAAATAACAACATGCAGAATAACAACGCAAAGACAGCATTCCAGCAGATTAACATTCTGTGAACTTTCTTGTTCTTCTGCGATCAACTTGCTATGCCTGGTGCATTGCGTCCATGTTCGTGTGTAGACGTCCGCTTTTTGGTCCCATGCCACATTGTATTGTGTAGATGTCCGCTTTCTGGTCCCATGCCACACTGTAGTGTGTAGATGTCCGCTTTCTGGTCCCATGCCACACTGTAGTGTGTAGATGTCCGCTTTCTGGTCCCATGCCACACTGTAGTGTGTAGATGTCCGCTTTCTGGTCCCATGCCACATTGTAGCGTGTAGATGTCCGCTTTCTGGTCCCATGCCACATTGTAGTGTGTAAATGTCCGCTTTCTGGTCCCATACCACATTGTAGTGTATAGATGTCCGCTTTCAGGCCCCATGCCACACTGTAGTGTGTAGATGTCCGCTTTTTGGTCCCATGCCACATTGTAGTGTGTAGATGTCCGCTTTCTGGTCCCATGCCACACTGTAGTGTGTAGATGTCCGCTTTCTGGTCCCATGCCACATTGTCGTGTATAGATGTCCGCTTTCAGGCCCCATGCCACTTTGGCCAACATCTTCCTACTGAGAAGGTTTTCCGAGCAAAGTGGTTACTCCGTCTGCGTCGCATTCTGAAGGTCGTGCATTCATTCTTCTGACTGTTCATTCAGATATGACACAATTTGTTGCATATCCTATACAAGATGTTTTAATCAACCACATGATGTGTTGGATGTTTGTGATCTGATAGGCAATTGTCCAGTCATTTTTTTTTTCTTTCTGAAAAGCATGAGTGATTTTTTCTGAAATTCCTCGGGGTCATAGCTTGAAACTACGGAGTCTGTGCTTTGTGCCATTCTCTCTGCAAGTGGCTTGGCCTTCTGAGGAGATGGACAGGGCATATGGAATAAAAACCACTGCAATGAGGTCGACCCTCTCGACTTAAAAGTAACTTATTCCTCTTCATGGAAGTCATAACATGAGTTATGTCTAAATCTTGAACACTGAACAAAGAGTAGAATGTCCACACTACAATATGTCTAAATCTTGAACACTGAACAAAGAGTAGAATGTCCGCACTACAATATGTCTAAGTTGTGAACATTGGACAAAGAGTAAAATGTCCACACTACAATATTTCTAAATCAAGGATATTGAACAAAGAATAGAAAGAAACAATACTGAGTAGAAAATAAAACACTGAAAGAAGAAATGGAGGCACCAAATGAGTTAAAAATAAGCAACCACAAGTAAACTCTGAATAAACAGAAAGAAGCACTGAATAAAGAGCAGTTAGAAACAATTAATAAAATGTAGTAAGAAGCACCAAACCGAATGAATAGACAGAAACATGGTATAAACGTAGATGTACACACTGAACAGAATGAAACACTGAACAAAGAGTAGAGAGAAACACTGAATAAACAGAAAGAAACAATGAACAAAGAGTAGAGAGAAACACTGAATAAACAGAAAGAAACACTGAACAAAGAGTAGAAAGTAACACTGAATAAACAGAAAGAAACACTGAACAAAGAGTAGAAAGAAACACTGAATAAACAGAAAGAAACTGAATAAAGAGTATAAAGAAACGACTCCATGGAGATGTAGTTTCTCAGTAGAATGCTAAGAATAACAGTATTCAAGGACTTCTTTTACCCTCAACATGGGGCATAAACCCTTAAGCAGAGGCAGAAACAAAAATTTAAATTCTATAATATTAATTTCTACGTTCTGATATGGTATAGGGTTTGATACTGAAGACTGGTGATCGATAAAATAATGTCAAATTGACTTTGCACTTAAAGGTTGTCATGGAAATTAAGATAAACAGCGACCATATTGGATTTTTAAGGGGCTCTAAAATAGTCATTCTTCAATGTACAGGCTCTATGTTTCGTATATATGTACATATATAGACAATTTACAATTTTGACACAAGATTTTTGTGATATCTCTTGGCATTTTTGTCTTTCATAATTTTAAATCTTTACCGACATTTTCACGAAAAATTTGTTTTGACTGTTGCACAAAATCTAAATCTTAATTTTACAGTATGCTTTGTACATAATGTAAGTAATACACTGAAGAATAAGAGTGCATAATCATATTATAATCTTTCAAATAGTTTTTTGAGAAAATCAAACTAAATTTAAAATAACAAAAAGACTAGCGAAATGAGAAAACGGGAAACAAATTATGTTCATCTTTTTTAAAAATACTAACAAAGTTATCTTAAATACGAAAACAAGTTATTTTAAACAGGAAAACAGTAGAACAATCCTGCTGTATATGGAAGACCTGCCTCCATTACATGTAGCTTTTCTTGTCTCTTCAGTTTGGCCGCTCTAATACCATTGTCAGAAAGCAAATGTGAATGAGAATACTCGGAGTATGAAACATTCAGTGATGCAGTTAAACTTGTTTAAATAAAACTAAGTGTGAAGGAGAATACTTGGTGTATGAAGGAATTTCTACTGAAAGATTTCAGTTTACTTTAGAGAAAATGATTACTCCACCACCATCATCAACAAATAATGTGCAGATAATTACACCATGCCATGAATGTAATATTATCCTGTGTATATGAATGCATATGCCGTATTCTCAAATTTAAGAAGAAAAAAAAAACATCAGCAATTCGAATTGTTTCATTTCACTGTGGCTTAGAACAAAGTATAGTATGTGTTCTTGTATCACGACAGTAATTAAAGATACTGTAAGATTTTATTTGGAATTGCAATTACCGAGTACAACAATTTACCGATATGAATTGACACATCGCTACATTTGCCGTTCCAGAATAATAAATAGTATGCAGTCAGTATGATTATAATGTAACTATATGCAGATGACACAGTATTAGTGGCAGATAATGCAACAGACCTGCAACAATTGTTGGATATTGTAGTAACATAGAGTGGAATGAAGGGACTCTCCCTGAAATTCAAGAGAACAGTAACAATGATGATATCAAAGAAAATGATGACACCAAAATGTGACATAGAAATAGAAGGCGGTATTCTTCACCAAGTGGATAATTTTAAATACCAATGGGCATTTATAATATCAGATGGGAGATGTTCAACAGAGATTAAGAGCAGAATAGGGCAGACAAGAGCCGCATTTCAGAAAATGAAGAGTATCCTATGATATGAGGCACTATCAACGAATGCAATAAAGAGAGTGCTGAAATGCTATATAGAACCAGCTTTGCTTTATGGCAGTGAATCTTTGAATGTAAATCAACAAATTAGGAAGAACTTAGAAGAAACAGAGGTGTGGTTTTTTAGACGAATGTTGCGAATTCCTTGGACTGCCAGAGTAATTAACAATGATTGCCTAAAAGAGGCTAGTGAAACTAGAACATTATATACAACAATAAGACAGAGACAAACAACTTTCTTTGGTCATGTGATGAGAAGGACATTGTATAACATCGTGACAACTGGAAAGATCTAGGGGAAGAGAAGCATAGGCAGATAAATAGAAATGATGCTGGATGGATTGAGACGGTGGCATGGAGGAATATCATCAGCAGAGTTGATCTAGAACACCAAAGACCGAGATCTGCGGAGAGCCATGAACGCCCAAGCCAGCTTACATGCAACTTGATGATAATGATGAAGTCATTACACATTCTTGCTGCATTTGACGTATGGGGTCTTGTTGTATTTTGCAAATGTAAAGGAAAACACACAATGCACCTTGTAAATATATGCACTTGATCTGGCCATGGCCACCAGCAGCGGTGGTCATCACAATGACATACAGAGACCTGGAAACTTATGGGGCGGATCTTGCTCCTGGGGAATCCTGGGTCCTAGAAATTAAGCACATTTTGTATATTCAGGACATTCAAACACAAATTTTCACAGCCATGTTCATAAGCAATGTTTAATTGTTTTCCCTTTATTTAACATATGATGCGTGAAATTATCGCTGTTTTTCAACATCATAGCGGCTGGCCGAGAGGCTAGAACGCCGGACTCTCATTCGAGAGGCCCGGGTTCGATCCCTCGGTAAGGTGTCGGATTTTTTTCTGTCGGGGGCAAAAAGAAAATCCTAACCTGCACAGTTTGCGGCGACTGCACTAGCCAGGCGGCCTTAATTCCTCAGGCTCAAAGACCCCTCTGCCATACACCGCAAGGTACTATATTGGCAGTAAATGACAGTAAATGACAGTAATAATATTTCATACAGGAAAACAAAAATGTGATAGGCATGTTTCAGGCCATATACCTTTATAAAAGAACGGATCTGGCTTCTCGGCCCTTTGGCTAAGATCAAAGTGTAGTATCTGCAGTTGATCTTACCAGGGCCACATGCAGAGGCGACCATCCGAATGACACACGTGGATGTGGGACCTGATGGGGCGGTCCTGATCCTCACTGGGGAAGAGCGTAGCCTTATTTTCTTTAAAAATTGGAAATTAAAAAGAATCGGTGCACTTTGGGCAATTCCATATGAAAACCTTATTTCATGTAAAACATTCAACTTTATTTATACATTCACTTCCGTCCATCTATTGAACTGAAGAATTGACGAGGATTCATGTGTGTTATTCTAAAGGATTGTGTAAGTTTTTCTTTGGAATCTCAATTATCCAAAACAACAATGTATCGATATGTATTGAAATATCGCTACATTTGCCGTTCCAGAATAATACATAGAATGCAGTCATTACATAGAAATTTAGGAAATCTTGATGAATATGACATCTGGTGTCTTGTTGTATTTTCAATTGTAAAGGAAAAGACACAATGCAAATGTAAAGGAAAACACACAATGCACCTTGTGAATACACACTCTTTTGCACTAAATAAAACCATATTACACGGAAGACGAATAATTTGTTTTAATTGTAAAGGACATAACGATATAACAGTTATTTCAAGGGACATTACTAAAGTTACCATCAATGTATTACGCTATTTAATAATTATAGTATTTGTCTTAATGGTCTATAAAATTATTACAGATTTTAATGACAGTTTTAGGAAACATAGAGAACAGAATATGACGCCTGACATGTTCTTAATATGTGTAAATGTTAGTGCTCTCTTTTTCATATATAAGACAAATTATTAAACAAATTTTCCATCTCTTATCAAAATTAATTGAGGTATATTATCCTTTTAATGGGTATTAGTTAAATTAATGGCAAACAAATTATATTTTTGTCTGGCCTGTAAAAGGCCAAATATTCTGAACTGCCAGCTTCATGATCACAAGATCTGTCAAACAAGGGTGTTTGCCATCATCGATCCTTTATGTACCCACACTAGAACCACTCTGAGAAGCGATTAGACAGGACACTAACAGTATAGGTACATTTATACAAGGTTTGGTAATCAGAAATTAATTGCTTATGCAGATGACACCGCTTTCTTACCTAGACCCAACACTTCCATAATTAACATACTTCACACCTTCAGACAGTTTAGTGAAGAAAGTGGAGCCACAATGAACATACAGAAGACTAAAATGATGGGTCTGGCGAGGTGGAAGAATCCTCCCTGATCTATGGCTGCAATGGACACAGAGCAGAGAATGCTTTTCACACTGTACCAGCACTTGATCCTCTCAATGATTGATTATGGATTAGGACTGCTCACTGTCTCAAAGAGTCAGCCGGTGAAATTAGAGCGCATACAGAACGAGGCTATGCGGGTCATTCTGGGATGCACCAGAGACATCCCGGTAGTGTGTATGCGCTACATCCTTGATCTTCCGACTGTTGCTGGTAGGCTCATGGTGATGCAGGCGAAGGCATACCTCAGAGTAGCTGCAGACACAGATCGCCCGTTGCATGAGGCGCTCAACGCAGTTAAGGGTCAGCGACTGATAAGAGGGAAATCATTGATGGCTCAGGCGGAGGATACGATCAGACAGGTGTGCATCTTGGAGAACATTAGGCTAGGAGAGGAGTGGTGCAGAGTGCCAGCGGAGCAGTCAGACTTGTGCAGAGTTATAATCACATTGAGCCGGGAATGCAGGGAGTGGCCAGCAGGGGCCACGGATGTTGAAATCCAGCAACTAATTCAGGATAATTCTCGCTCCAGTTTTGTGATTATCTACACAGATGTGTCGGTTTTGAGAGGTAGGAGAAGTGCCTGGGGGTTCTTAGCAAAATCTAATGGTCGACGTTTTGTGCAGGAGAGCCTAGCATATGATACCACAACATCTAGATTAAGAATGGAGGTTGAGGTGGTCAGTGCAGCTTTCCGCTGGATTGAGAATACCACACAGACACAGACACACACACACACACACACACACACACACACACACACACACACATCGTGATTGTAACTGACTCAGAAAACATGCTGAAGAAGGTGAGGACAGGCAAGCTTCGTGCAGAGTGGCTTGCTTCGCTTTGGAGGTCACGGGTGGCAACCATCGCCTGGATCTTTTCTCCGGGCTATACCGGTGTGCTGGGTAATGAATAGGCGGACAGATTGGCTGACTCTGCAAAACTGGGTGGAGTATTGATGCATGACAAGGCATTCGTGGTTGCAGCCTTGTAGGAGCACGTGTACACCTCGGAGGAGCAAAAGGATCACCATTGTCTGGCAGGAATACGACAGCGAGGAGTGACGAGGGGATCTGGCCGACGCTCGACGCTCAGATGAAAGGCTAAACGGACATATAATCAGATTGCTACTGGTACTACTGGTACTATTGGTGTTAGAACCCTTCGCTGGCTGCTGAGGATGGGGACGGAGCGCTTATGGGAATGCCCAGAATGTTGTGATGTCGGTTCCTAAATCAATCAATCAATCAATCAATAAAACCCCGGATCTAAAAATCACAGACATCATGGCAATATATGGGATCACATTTACATGCGATCCCAGAAAAACTCACACAGAAACATGACCATCACTGACAACACAAATTATAGACATACTACATAGGTACAAATACAAAATATCAACAATATTTGGAAGTAGCACAGTTATAAACACCTTCATCATTGCTAAGATAATATATTTAGTTACAATGTGAGACAAACCCCCCCCCCTCCCCCCCCCCCCCAAACAGAAAATCACACTTATAAACAAACACACCAGACATTTCATCTTCAGGATCAAATTCACAGTATACAACATTCATTCATTCATTTAGTAGCATGTCCTGTACAGAACCTCGCTCCCATAACAACCCTCCGGAAAACTTCTCGATCACAAGCAAGATGTCCCGCGTCCGATACACCATCTGGGGCTCATCCGCCACATCCTGTATCGATCTTCTCTTTGGCCTTCCTCTTCCTCTCTTCCCAGGCATAAACCCTAGTGACCAAAACATTTAAATTTTCTTTGTTTTATCGTCTTTAATAGCCAACCTTCTTCAGTATTCAGCTGTTGAAGTTGGATGCATTTTTTCTTTTCTTTACCCAAAATATTCTTAGAACTCGTCTATAACATTTATATTCAAAGGCATGTATGCACTGTTCAGCTTGTTTAGTAAGTTTCCAGGTCTCACAGGCGTTTGTTATAATGGGAAAGATGCGTGCTCGTAAAAATCTAATTTTTGTAGTTCTGTCGGTCCCATTCCATAATTTGTTCAGTTGATTTAGTCTTTGAAGATCAATTGATAGTCGTCGTTTAATTTCTTTCATCGTGTCACCGTTGCTGGTAATCCAAGATATTCAAAATTTTCCACCACCTTCAAATTTTCCTTATTACCATATATTTCTTTCTCAATACTAGTTTTATCTGTATGCATTATCTTTGTTTTTGCTATGTTAAGATATAAGTTGTGATTTTCACTATTCAATTGGGTTGAGGCTATTAGGTTTTCTATACCATTATGTGTTGTGGATAGCAATACTGTATCATCGGCATACCAAATCTCTGGTATGTCGTGACCACCGATATTTAGGGCAACATATAACTCCCTGTTTATATCATCTCTTACATTTCTCATTATATTTTCGGCGTACAGGATAAACAAATAGGGTCAGCACATATCCCTGACTGATAGACAAAAAAACTACGCACTATTACGGTACACTACCGCAATTCTACAGAACATGTATGCAATCAATACAAGGCAATGGCAATTTAACACAACAGACAACCAAGTAGATATACAAATACTTAGTGAAACAGCAAGCACCACCACTATCCCTGAGAATCAAAAGAGGATACAAATATGATACTAAAGACTATAGCTGTGCCTTCACTAACTTACACAACAAACATATCACAACTAAAGCAAAGGAGTGGGAAAGAAGAACAAAAATGGCAAGAAGAACTATTAGGATAGGAATATGAGTCCAAAAATAAAAAGGAGAAGTAAGAAGAAGAAGAAGAAATAGATGTGGATTGATGGGGCGGGAAGAAATGTTAGAATTTGCCGTAAGGCAGTGATTAGTTCGCTTGCCTGTAGGCTTGGAAGTCATGTGTTCAAATCCCCATGCAGTCAGTGATGTTTCTATATTCATTTGGGCTCCTTGGTAGACCTAGCCTAAATTGGGTACCAAGAAACGTTATGGGAAGTAAAGGCGGCATGTATGCTTTTCACGGCCTCATCCAGTGAATGTTGATTGGTGTTTAAAACATATGGGACAGGCAACAAACACCCATTAGGCCTCAAGGCATGTAAACATGTTACACTAAATATCTTAATAGTATGTAGACATTCACATATATTGTGTTGATAAAGATTGTGATGATCAGAGAGATTATAGTATTATTACTGCTAGTGATGATGACGATGTAATTAGGTAATGACGATTGTGACTAATACAATCGATTGTGGGGTAACTAAAACCTGTATTTAAAAAAAAAGACTATGCAGAAGCCGTGTGATGCATACGCTTTTATAGTTAGTTCAAGAATGTTCTCGGAGAGCAAAGACACAATCCGACATATATGTTGAGTAATAGTTGATTTCTTTGTTAGTGGTCGCCCGTGTCTATAGTTAGTATCTTTGTTCATATTATTTATTGAAAGTTTTAAACATCATAGTGCATTTTTTCTTTCCTTGTTACATCTTCCCTCCTTCATCTTTGTTTCTTTCTTTTATTCTTTCTTCCTTCTTCCTTCTTTCTATTTTCATTATTTTCTTGTCAGTTTGTCTTTCCGTTTCTTTTCAAGCCTCCTTCTTTCTTCTTTCCTTTTTCCTGCTTCCATTGTATTACAGCCCTTTTGGATGTCTGGCATTGATGATGTATTGCTATCATTAGGTATCCTAGTTCTTCATTGTTTCTCCTCTTCACTATTGAAACAACTGAGTTTGCATCTGTAAAGAGAGCTATTTGTTTCTCTTTATTTGTAAGGCAAATATTTGTAAGGTAATTCAGCAGTTTGCTATTATTTACTGAACGGCAAGCGCCTTATACCAGAGAAATCAAAGCAAAGCTATCTGCTTCTACAACTCCTAACATTGACTTCGAACCATCGAATCTTCTGACACTATACTCACTGGCTTTCTAATTTCACCATTTCTGATGCCGGCCCTTCTTCCCACTATCATCTGAGTTGAAACAAACCTCCTAAAATTGGTCGCGGCTGTTTATTTGAGAATATTCGACTCATTACAAAACACACACGATTGGCTTCAATATGTTTATTGCTTCACTCCTGGATACGTATATAATCATTATCCTGACAGCCAACATTTGTATTTGATGTCCAGGCGTATATACATTATTCGAGACTTGGTTACATCTCTTCCCGCTCAGTATTCACGGGCTTGGGACTGTCACATGTAACAACAAATACCATGTGGCCTTATTAAAAAGACGTCAAACGAATACTGGTTTAGATGGCGTTGCCATTTTAGGTTATGTTAGTAATTAAATGTTAATGATTGATCAGTAAACATGCAGTATTAGTATTAACGATTAGTCAACGTGCAACAGAAATCTGAGTAACTAAATTTATAGTGTTAGTTCACACAGCTATCCTAACCTGCAGGTCTGCCTTTAGATGTCATTGACACGTTTGGTTTGGATAGTAATTAAATGTTAAATATTAGTCAGTAAACATGCAGTAGTAGTATTAACAATTAGTCAGCGTGCAACAGAAAACTTAGTGGCTAAAATGGAAGTGTTAATACAAGAAGCGATCTTAACTTTGCAGGTGTGTGTTTATGTATACCTATAATTTCTGTAATTATTCAGATCAATCTGTTTTAACATGTTGATGTTTTAAAGAACTAATAATTGCATAACAATCTTTAATAGCTGACCAATTACCGAAACATTGCCTCTATCTAAGTAATTATTTTATGAATCATTTTTTTAAAGACAAAGTTGATGTTACTGTGTGCCGGAGTGTGCTAGCATTAGAAACACGCACTGCACATCAAACCATCCTCTGTTGCTTTCAACAACCTTCGATCTCTAGCAAAATATGCCTACTATGTTGACATCAGCCCAAGAAATTCACGAATTTGCGTAACAATTATAATGCTGTGCAATTTCTGTAATGTGTCATTCCATATCATTAATATAAAATGTTGACTACCTCTTTCTGATGTTTTCGCGGTATACAAACCATTCACGTTATCACACACGCTGTGTCGGAATGCAAACATTGTAATGTATGGTAGTGGGCAGGTTCATGTTAATATATACATCTGTGAAGCAACTGTCGTAGAAATGCGCTAGTAAAAAGAAATACATGACTTATAGTAAGTATCTTTGTTCATGTTATTCATTAAAAAAATTGTTTGGATAATCATAAACAAGTGTTAATAAGGGAAATAATAGACTTAGTTATTTGACTTAACCTACTGTGAAATATAGATTTGTAGTATTAAAAAAACAAAACAAATTAATATCCTCTACAATACTAAGTCAATACTAAGTTAACTACCGAACAAGAAATATTTCAACATTTACGTTTCATGAATATGTTCTAGTATTTAATGTGCAGCTAAACGTTAGCATTTAAATTTACTCAACATTTCTTTGGCATTTCAAAATAAATATTTCTGTACTGTGTGTTTCTGTTATCCATCTATGTATAAACATTGTTCCCGATATATTGTCCAGTGTAGCATCATTAACAAAGGTTTAGCATATTTAACAAAAATTAAATAGAATCGTGAGATAGAAAGCGAACAAAGATGTGTTAGTATTAACAAAACTGACAAGCACATGCTGAAGATTGTTAAGGATAGTTAATTTAGTTAGTAATACGGAGACGAATGGAGGCTATAGAGGCCATGGCTGGTCATAAAGCAGGCTCCCCACGACAAAAGGTGCCCAGGGGCAAGCACAGGCTGCACAGACTCTCCTCTCTGGGGGAGGGGAGGCTTGAGAGTGGACATGTTAACTGCTAAGAGACTAGCACATCTCACTAGATCACCAAAATCGTGGAACAGCTCCGTGTTCTTGTCTCCACCATACCAAGTGACCAAGCCATCCACGTATTTACTTCTCTGCCTTCCCCTTGTTCTCTTCCCTTTGATATTGCCAGTTGTCATCAAGTTCTCCAATTTATTTCTTCTCATAAAGTGACCAAAAGTTTTTGACTGTCTACGTCTAATTTCTTTAATCGGTTTATGATTTTAATTTATTTCTTGTAAAACATGGCCATTAATTGTCTGTCTGCCCATGGTATTCTTTGCATTTTTCTCAGAAACCACATTTCCACAGCCATCAGATGTTTTTCAGCTTGTCTGCTCAATGTCCACGCTTCACATCCATACAAAAGTAGAGGTTGTATGTAGCAGCTCAACATTCTTTTTCTCGCTGCAATTGACATGTTTTTGTTGGTCAGTATGTTTTCCATCTTTCAAAAGGCAACCTTCGCCATGGTGATTCATGTTCTAATCTCTTCAAGTCATCTGACATCAGATGTTATGATTGTTCCGAAATAATTGTACCGATTCACTTGTTTAAGAATATTCCCATTTACTTGTATATTACAATGTGGCAATTGTTTTCTTCCTAGTGACAACCATAAACTGTGTCTTCTTACAATTAACTTCTAACTATAGTTGTTCACTGTGTGCAACAGTCGAATCTATAAATGTTGCAGATCCTGATCATTGTCTGCAATCAATACTGTATCATCCGCATATCTATTTATGTTGATGTTACTTCCTCCTATGATGACTCATTTCACAACTGCTACATGTTTGATCTGAAGCCATCTGATGGCTGCAGAAATGTGGTTTCTGAGGAAAATGCAAAGAATACCATGGACAGATAGAAAAACCAATGACCAAGTACTACAAGAGACAAATGAAAATCGTAGATTGATTAGAGAAATTATACGTAGACAGTCAACATTTTTTGGACATGTTATGAGAAGAAATGGACTGGAGAACTTGGTGACAGCTGGCAAGATCGAGGGGAACAGACCAAGAGGAAGACCGAGAGGAAAATACCTGGATGGCTTGGCCACATGGCATGGACGAGACAGGAACACTGAGCTGATCCACGACTCTGGTGATCGAGTGAAATGGCGAATCATGACCGCCCACGCTTTCCGGCATGGCACATGATTGATTGATTGATTGACATGTTTGAAAATATTTTCACTGTACAGGGAAAAGAGATCTGGAGACATTATACATCCCTGTCTCACACCTCTCTTAATAGGCTGATATTGACCTACTTCATTATCAATTCGTATGGCAGATTGTTGTTTCCAATATATGTTGTTTTTTCTGATGTTTATATCTTGTTGAAAGCCTTTGTGTAGTAAATAAAGCAAAGATGTAGGTCTTTGTTTACTTCTATAGATCGGTCCATTAATGTTCTCAGCATTTACACATCATTTACTGTACCTTTGCCTTCTACAAACTCACATTGTTCTTCTCCTTTTACGGGTTGTATTTTTCTTCCTAACTCTTATGAGGCAGGCTTGATTTCTCTCAGTGGGTATTTATTTGTACTGCAAGCAAATGAGATCAATAACAGATAAACCAGGCTGCAAATGCTAGAGAACTAAATATGAATGATCATTATAATAGTTCCATAATGGGAAAAGATTCTGCGTTTCATCTCCCATAAATCATAAACCGCCTCAAGCCCAGCGTGATTTGTTGTCTTCTTCTTCAGCGTTCATCCGGAGAGTTATTTTAGACGTTATTGCGTTGTGCCTATTTACAGCAGCACTGCGTTCTTGCGCCGTTAGGCCGAAACATCCGACTTCTGCGGATGTTTTTTGACCGGGTTAACTTTCCCGTGTGTCGAAGGACATTCAACTCTCACTCAGACGTGATTGCTTTGTACCTGTTTACAGCAGAGCTGCGTTCTTGCGCCGTTAGGCCGACACATCCGACTTCTGCGGATGTTTTTTGACCGGGTTAACTTGCCCGTGTGTCGAAGGACATTCAACTCTCACTCGGACGTGATTGCTTTGTGCGTTTTTACAGCAGAGCTGCGTTCTTGCGTCGTTAGGCCGACACATCCGACTTCTGCGGGTGTTTTGACCGGGTTGACCATCTCGGGTAACGTAGGACATTCGACTCGCACTCGAACGTAGTTGCGTTGTGCCTGTTTACAGCAGAGCTGCGTTCTTGCACCATTAGGCCGGCACATTCGACTTCTGCGGGTGTTTGTTGACCAGTTTAACCTTCCCGGGTGTTTCGAAGAACATTAGACTCTCACTCTGATGTAGGTTAACCTTCCCAGGGTGTGATTGGTTGAATATTGCAGCTAAAGTTTTCAATGGGATGATGTCAGTCTCACACGCCAACAACTCCCCTCCCCCACCACCACCCCACCCCCTTTTTCCCCCTAAGTTACTTAACATATGATGCGTGAAATTATCGCTGTTTTTCAACATCATTAATAGTATTTCATTCAGGAAAACGAAAATGTGATAGGCATGTTTCAGGCCATATACCTTTATAAAAGAATGGATCTGGCTTCTCGGCCTTTTGGCTAAGATCAACGTGTTGTATCTGCAGTTGATCTTACCAGGGCTACATGTAGAGGCGACCATCCGAATGACACACATGGATGTGGGACCTGATGGGGCGGCTCTGATCCTCACTGGAGAAAAGCGTAGCCTTATTTTTTTTTTTTAAAGTAAATTAAAAAGAATCGGTGCACTTTGAGGCAATTCCATATGAAAACCTTATTTCATATAAAACATTCAACATTGTTTACACATTCACTTCCGTCCATCTATTGAACTGAAGAATTGACGATGATCCATGTGTGTTATTCTAAAGGATACTTTAAGTTTTTCTTTGGAACTTCAATTATCCAAAACAACAATTTATCTATATGAATTGAAATATCGCTACATTTGCCGTTCCAGAATAATACATAGAATGCAGTCATTACATAGACATTTAGGAAATCTTACTGCATTTGACATCTGGTATCTTGTTGTATTTGCAAATGTAAAGGAAAACACACAATGCACCTTGTGAATACACGCTGTTTTGCACTAAATACAACCACATTAAACGTATACATGTACTTATTTTAAAATAGTTGAAAGGGACATAACGATATAACAGTTATTACAAGGGACAATACTAAAGTTACCATACATATATTATGCGATTTAAATAATTGAAGTATTTATCTAATATTTTATAAAACGATTACATGTTTTAATAGCAGCTACAAGAAATATAGAGAAAACAATATAACTTTGGATATTTTTGTAATAAGTTTAATCGATAAGGCGCCGTTTGTTATAAATATGAGAAATTAATAAACAAATTGTCTAGCTCTTATCCAAATTACATGCAATATAATATCCATTAAATGAATAGCATCTCTTTCGCCATGATTATATTATATTTTTGTCTGGCCTGTAAAAGGCCAAATATTCTTAACTGCCAGCTTCAGTATCACAAGATCTGTCGAACAAGGGTGTCGACAATCATCAATCCTATATATACCCACACTAGAACCACTCTTAGAAGCAATTAGACAGGACACAAAGAGTATACGTACATTTATACAACGGTTTGGGTAGCGGAAATTAATTGCTTATGCAGATGACACGGCTTTCTTCCCTAGACCCAACACTTCCATAAACGAACATACTTCACACCTTCAGACAGTTTAGAGAAGAAAATGGAGCCAAAAAAAACATACATAAGACTAAAATCATGGGTCTGGCGAGGTGGAAGAATCACCCCGGATCTATGGCTGCAATGGACACAGAGCAGAGAATGCATTTCACCCTATACCAGAACTTGATCCTCTCAATGACTGATTATGGACTAGGACTGCTCACTGTCTTAAAGAGTCAGCTGGTGAAATTAGAGCGCATACAGAACGAAGCTATGCGGGTCATTCTGGGATGCACCAGTAGTGTGTATGCGCTACATCCTAGATCTTCCGACTGTTGCTGGTAGGCTCAAGGTGATGCAGGCGAAGGCATACCTCAGAGTAGCTGCAGACACAGATCACCCGTTGCATGAGGCGCTCAACGCAGTTAAGGGTCAGCGACTGATAAGAGGGAAATCATTGATGGCTCAGGCGGAGGATACGATCAGACAGGTGTGCATCTTGGAGAACATTAGGCGAGGAGAGGAGTGGGTCAGAGTGCCAGCGGAGCGGTCAGACTTGTGCAGAGTTATCATCACATTGAGCCGGGAGTGCAGGGAGTGGCCAGCAGGGGTCACGGAAGTTGAAATCCAGCAACTAATTCAGGATAATGCTCGCTCTGGTTTTGTGATTATGTACACAGATGGTTCGGTTTTGAGAGGTAGGAGAAGTGCCTGGGGGTTCTTAGCAAAATCTAATGGTCGACGTTTTGTGCAGGAGAGCCTAGCATATGATACCACAACATCTAGCGTAAGAATGGAGGTAGAGGTGGTCAGTGCAGCTTTCCGCTGGATTGAGAATACGACACACACACACACACACACACACACACACACACACACACACACACACCGACACACACACACAGACACACACACACACATCGCGATTGTAACTGACTCAGAAAGCATGCTGAAGAAGGTGAGGACAGGCAAGCTTCGTGCCGAGTGGCAAGCATCGCCTGGATCTTTTCTCCGGGGTATACCGGTGTGCTGGGGAATGAACAGGTGGACAGATTGGCTGACTCTGCAAAACTGGGTGGAGTATTGATGCATGACAAGGCATTCGTGGTTTCAGCCTTGTGGGAGCACGTGTACACCTCGGAGGAGAAAATGGATCACCATTGTCTGGCAGGAATGCGACAGCAAGGAGTGACGAGGGGATCTGGCCGACGCTCGATGCTCAGAAGAAAGGCGAGACGGACATATAATCAGATTGCTACTGGTACTATTGGTGTTGGAACCCTTCGCTGGCTGCTGAGGATGGGGACGGAGCGCTTATGGGAATGTCCGGAATGCTATGATGTCGGTTCCTAAATCAATCAATCAGTCATTCGATCAAACCCTGGATCTAACAATCGCAGACATCATTAGCTACAGTGTCAGACATCGGGGGGATGCCCCCCCCCCTCCCCCCCCCCCAAAAAAAAAACCAAACAAACAAACAAACAGACAATCACAGTTATAAACAAACAGATCAGACATTTCATCTTCAGGAACAAATTCACAGTATACAACACAAAACATTAATAGAAGATAAGAAACAAGGAGGACTAGCTTTACGATTCCTACACATAAAAATACAAGCATTAAGAATCAACCATATAGGAAACATCATCAGTCGTCGAGACCAACACCCACTAGCATTATACTACATTGTATTTAGATTACACATTCGTTCATTCATTCAGTAGCGACGTACAACGGGAAAACGAGGTGCCTCGTTAACCAAAACAGAACTAGCACTATTAGCCACCTAACGCTAATGCGTATGCTGGGGGGAGGTTCTGAGCACCTATGGACCAGTCCGGAGTGAAATGAAGATGAACCAACTGATAACTGATAACTGATTCAGTAGCATGTCCTTTACAGAACCTCGCTCCCATAACAACCTTAAGCAAAACCTCTCGATCATAAGCAAGATGTCCCGCGTCCGATAAACCCATATGGAGATCATCCGCCACATCCTGCACCCACTTCTCTTTGGCCTTCCTCTTCCTCTCTTCCCAGGCTTAAACCCCTCCGTTTTTGTTCTATCCAAACTTACGTGACGTTTCAAGTGACCAAAACATTAAAATTTTCTTTGTTTTGTCTTTAATAGCCAACCTTCTTCAATATTCAGCTGTTGAAGTATGGATGCATTTGTTCTTTTCTTTACCCAATATATTCTTAGAACTCGTCTATAACATTTATATTCAAAGACATTTATGCACTATTCAGCTTGTTTAGTAAGTGTCCAGGTCACACAGGCGTATGTTATAATGGGAAAGATGCATGCTCGTAAAAATCTAATTTTTGTAGTTCTGTCTGTCCCACCCCATAATTTTTTCAGTTGATTTAGTCTTTGAAGAACAATTGATAGTCATCGTTTAATTTCTTTCATTGTGTTACCGTTGCTGGTAATCCAAGATATTTAAAATTTTCCACCACCTCCAAATTTTCCTTATTTCCAGATATTTCTTTCTCAATAGTAGTTTTATCTGTATGCATTATCTTTGTTTTTGCTATGTTAAGATATAAGTTGTGAATTTCACAATTCAATTGGGTTGAGGCTATTAGGTTTTCTATACCATTCTGTGTTGTAGATAGCAATACTGTATCATCGGCATACCAAATCTCTGGTATGTCGTGACCACCGATATTTAGGGCATCATATAACTCCCTGTTTATATCATCTCTTACATTTCTCATTATATTTTTGGCGTACAAGATAAACAAATAGAGACATCACATATCCCTGGCAGATAGACAAAACAACGCCGCACTATTACGGTACACTACCGCAATTCTACAGAACATGTATGCAATCAATACAAGGCAATGGCAATTTAACACAACAGACAACCAAGTAGATATACAAATACTTAGTGAAACAACAAGCACCACCACTATCCCTTAGAATCAAAAGAGGATACCGATATGATACTAAAGACTATAGCTGTGCCTTCATTAACTTACACAACAAATATATCACAACTAAAGCAAAGGAGTGGGAAAGAAGAACAAAAATGGCAAGAAGAACTATTAGCATAGGAATATGAGTCAAAAAATGAAAAGGAGAAGTAAGAAGAAGAAGAAGAAGAAGAAGAAGAAGAAGAAGAAGAAGAAGAAGAAGAAGAAGAAGAAGAAGAAGAAGAAGAAGAAGAAGAAGAAGAAGAAGAAGAAGAAGAAGAAGAAGAAGAAGAAGAAGAAGAAGAAGAAGAAGAAGAAGAAGAAGAAGAAGAAGAAGAAGAAGAAGAAGAAATAGATGTGGATTGATGGGACGGAAAGAAATGTTAGAATTTGCGGTAAGGAAGTGATTAGTTCGCTTGCCTGTCGGCTTGGAAGTCATGTGTTCAAATCCCCATCCAGTCAGTTATGTTTTTATATTTATTTGGGCTCCTTGGTCGACCTAGCCTAAATTGGGTACCAAGAAACGTTATGGGAAGTAAAGGCAGCATGTATGCTACTCACGGCCTCATCCAGTGAATGTTGATTGGTATTTACAACGTATGGGACAGGCAACAAACACCCATTAGGCCTCAAGGCATGTAAACATGTTACACTAAATATCTTTATGTAGTATACAGACATTCACATATACTGTGTTGATAGCGATTGTGATGATCAGAGAGATTATAGTATTATTATTGTTAGTGATGATGACGATGTAATTAGGTAATGACGATTGTGACTAATACAATGGAATTGGGGATAACTAAAAAAAAAATTGTGTTGCGTATCCCTTACGGGACGTTGCAGTCAACACCAGTGTTTTCAGTTGCTGTTGATGTACTAGGCAAATGTTACGTTCAGTAGTTTGCCATTGCTTTCTGAAGACCGGACCCTATACCTTTTTTACGAAAAAACCAGCATCGCCGTGTTTCGAACCCGGGTATACGGACTCACAAGCCGCGTTCGCAAGACCTTAGCCACAGAGACCGGTGGATAACTAAAACATTTATTTAAAAAATCTCTGCAAAAGCCGTGTGGTGCATACGCTTTTATAGTTGGTCCAAGAATGTTCACGGAGATCAAAGACACAATCCGACATACATGTTGAGTAATAATTTATTTCTTTGTTAGGGTCGACCGTGTCTTGATAACCTTTTAATATGTATTTCCCTTTATCCCATACCCTGATGTATATCTGGGAAGCAACTGTTGTAGAAATGTGCTAGTAAAAAGAAAGACGTGAAACAGTTCTTGGCAGAATCTTTGTGATGTGACTCATTAGTATAATGAGTCACATCACAAAGATTTTGCTAAGAATTATCATGCAAAGAGTGAGGAAGAAGATACAACCTGAAATAGGGGAAGAACAATGCGGGTTTGTAGAAGGAAAGGGTACAGTAAATGCTGTGTATATGCTGCGAACAATTATTGAACGTGCTATAGAAGTAATTAAGGATATACACCTTTGATTTATTAACTATACAAAGGCTTTTGATAGAGTTAGACATGTCAACATGGTGGATATGGTTGCAGATCTACAAATTGATGGGAAAGACATTAGACTTATAAAAAAACATATATTGGAAACAACAAGCAGCAATAAGGATTGATAATGAAGTGGGACAGTATCAGCCAATTAAGAGAGGTGTTAGGCAGGGATGTGTGATGTCTCCAGATCTGTTTTCCCTATACAGTGAAAATATTTTCAGAAATGTAGAAGATATAAATGGAATCAGCATTGGAGGACGAAACATCAATAACATTAGATATGCAGATGATACAGTATTAAATGCAGACAATGCGCAGGACCTGCAACAATTAGTAGATGCGGTTGTTGTACACAGTGAGCAACTGGGGTTCTTCCCTTGTATATCTATCTCTCTTATCTGTGTGTTTTTATGTCGTCCTCTGTTTCTCTTTATATTTAAATCATTCACAGGTTTTCTCAGCGTATAACCTATCCAGCGTCGGTGTCCTTTCTTGGTCTGTCAGAATAATTAACGACAATTGCCTGAAAGAGTCATGTGATGAGAAGGAAATCATTGGAAAATCTCTTTACAACTGGAACGATCATGGGGAAGAGAGAAAGAGGCCGACCAAAAGAAATGATCATGGATGTATTGAGATGATGGCATGGAGGAATATCATCAGCAGAATTGATCCAGAACACCAAGGACCGAGATCTGTGGAGATACATGAACGCCTACTCCAGCTGGCATGGCACTTGATGATGATGAACCTACCATGCATGTCGTTCAGTGCCATTGTTCTAAGGTGATATTTAGGTAAAGCAAAGAATAATAACACCAAATAACCTGCTATACATGTCGCAAGAGGCGATGCATGAATTCTAGGTAGGAAATTGGCTCCTCACTGCACTGGAGAGCTTTACTGCATTATTCCAGCCAATTTTTCTAGTTGCTGTGCACAGTTATGGTTCTATATATTGCACGACCTCCAACATCATGTATTCACCATATTTTCAAAATATTTTCACCATATTTTCGTGGAAATATTGTCAAGGATCAAGTAAATTACCTACCAGCTTGCTAGACCTGTCAAATGTTCGTTACCTACTTAAACATTGTGTGCTTGCTACTACTATGTCACATTACGGATACAATAATTGGCTCAGCTGGCTTCATTCTTCAGCGACTTACGAGCCGAGTGTTCAACCGCTATATCTCTTGCCCTTTAAAAGATTCTCGTTAAAGGGTTTAAAGTGTACTCATTCCAATTACGATACTTCCATAGAGTCCCGTATTATTTGTCTTCACTACTTCCTTGTGCCGGGAGTTGGTTTGCACTTATAATTATTAATTCTTGGGATGCACACTTGGGATATACAAGTGAGCAATTATGTTAGGGTAGCAGAGATGTGTTTTCATACAAGACTTAGTTCAGCTCCGTCTCTGTGGCTAAGGGCTTGCGAACGCGGTTTGTGAGCCCGTATACCCGGGTTAGAGACACAGTGGTGCTGGTTTTTTTTAGAAAAAGGTATAGGAGCCGGTCGTTCAGAAAGCTGTATGTTGATTTCTTGGCAAGATTACGCTCAGTAGCTGCCATTGCTTTCTGAGCGGCTGGCTCACATACCCCGTAAGTTCCCGATGCGATTCGAACCATCTTCACATTACCGTCATCACATTACCCACGAGAGTATACGAGATTACGGAGAAAAGTCATAACCTCTAAACCACGAAGCCGGCAATGGGAAACTACTGAACGTAAAATTTGCTCAGGAATCACGAACATCGAAGTCAAGCCATATTTTTTTACACAGGTCATAATGAGAACGAGAAAGCTGGAGTACGTCGTCACAACGGGAACGTGGGGGCAGAAGAGAAGTAGGCAGAGTCCACGAGAGAAAAGCTTGACTACAAGACTTGTTATAAAGGCTGGGTTAAGAGATTATTTAGTATCTTCCTCCTCCTCATAAAAAAAAATCAATTAGTCGCCCGTTGTTGTTGTTGCATTATCTTGGTGTCTATTTCCAGGGTATTGCATCACACCTTGTTACCCCAGTCAGAGGTCAGTGTGTCCAACTTCTGCATGCATTTGTATAAGATTTACTTCATCTAGGCAGATTTACTTCAATATAATCTACCCACCAGTGTTTTGTTTTCGAACATTTTTGCCAGGGAAATGTACTTATGGCCTACTCTTAGCGATTTCCAAAAGCGGTGGGATCCTTTAGGCTTGTAAACTGCAAACGGGAACTGCTGTTTTTCACGCTGATCTTTTCTCTTTTCTGCGTATGTTAGAGTAGATACTCCTTCGCAAAATGTTTAGCTGTCATTTTACCGGTTCCGCAGTTACATTCATCAGTATTTCATGGCATTAGCTTATTACACATGTGTTAGTTCAGCCTACAGTGTAATGCGGGAATCTAAGGATTGCTAATGATCTTTTCGTTGCACTTGATAATACAAACCATCTTTTCGGTGGATTTGGTTCCGCCTTACTTTGCCAGTCTGTTAGCTTCTTGATTTCCAGGTATGTTGAAAGGTTAAGGAATCCGTTGTATTACAGCCATTTTGTACGTCTGGCATTGATGATGTATTGCTATGATTAGGTCTGGAAGTTCTTCATTGTTTCTCCTCTTCACTATTGAAGCTACTACATTTGCATCTGTAAAGAGAGCTATTTGTTTCTCTTTATTTTTAGGACAATATTCTTACTCCTGGGGGTACCAAGAACTGGGAGAAAAAAAAAGAGAGAGAGAAAGAGAGAGAGAGAGAGAGAGAGAGAGAGAGAGAGAGAGAGAGAGAGAGAGAGAGAGAGAGAGAGAGAGACAGAGACAGAGACAGAGACAGAGACAGAGAGAGAGGACCTAGCAAAAACTTAAGTTAGCTGCATTGGGTAACAATCCAAAATGCTGAATTCATTCATTCATTCATTCATTCATTCATTCATTCATTCATTTATTCATTCATTCATTCATTCATTCATTCATTCAGTAGCATGTCATATGCAGAACCTCGCTCCCATAACAACCTTCCGGAAAACTTCTCGGCCATAAGCAATATGTCCCGCGTCCGATCCACCCATTTGGAGATCATTTGCCACATCATGCACCCACCTTCTATTACGACTTCCGCTTCCTCTCTCCAAACTTTCATGGCGGTTAAATTGACCAAAATATTTCTTTGTTTTATCGTCTTTGGTAGCCAACCTTCTTCAACATTCACCTCTCGTCGTATGGATGCTTTTGTTCTATTCTAACTATATATACAAGATATGCTTAGAACACGTCTATAGCATTTATATTTAAGGGCATTTATTCGCTGTTCGGCTTGTTTAGTAAGTGTCCAAGTCTCACAGGCGTATATTGCAATGGGAAAGATGCATGCTCTTTAAAGTCTGATTATTGTAGGCCCATCTGTAACTTGCCACAATTTATTCAGTTGTTTTAGTGTTTGAAGAGCTATAGATATTTGTCTTTTAATTTCTTAAATTGTGTCGCCATTGTTGGTAATCAATGACCCAAGATATTCGTAATTTTCCACCACCTCCAATGTTTCCTCATTAACATACATTCCTTTCTCCATAATAGTTTTCTTTGAATGCATTATTTGTCTATTTGAATGTAAGGAAAATGTTGTAGGTACATACAAGATTTGCTATTTTCAGAAAGCAGAAGTTTTTTTTTTCGCTCGCTCGCTTTGAACTCAAGCGTAGTCCATACTCACTATTTATAGTTGTGATGAACTGAATTTTGCGTGTGGGTTAGCTTTCATAATGAACAGTGTCCCTCGCCATCAGGCAAACCCACTCCGACTTCACAGGTAGTTGTAATTTACGTCCCCAAGTCAAGGACCACAGGTCAACATTTTAGTCCAGCTGTCCAGTGTAGGGGTTGAATTGATTACCTCGGCATCAGCACAACGGATGTTTAAGAATAACGTTCTTACCCGTTCAACCAAGTTCACCTACAGAAATCTGAAGTGACTGAGAGAATACTTGGAGTATGAAAGATTCAGTGATATTGTTAAACTTGTTTAAATAAAACTAAGTGTGAATGACAATAATTGAAGTATGAAAGAATTTCTACTGAAAGATTTTATTATGCATGAGAGCAAATGATTACTCCAATATCATCATCAACAAGTAATGTGTAGGTAATTACATCATGCCGTTAATCTAATATCACCATGTGAACATGAATGTATTTGTTGTATTCAACCCCTTTAATGTGATATATAATACAACATCCCTGCTGCCATATTAACAATTTTACGTCATAACCAGGACGCACAACTACTTCCCATTTTCCGCCATCCATTGTTTGTTTAGTCAAAACCTACTTTTTGTTTGGCTCTGAAACTGTTAAGATAAGAAACTCTCTCTCTCTCTCTCATCATTTTTCCACTATCATTCTTCACTGTATGTGTGTGAACGAGACAGTGGGTGAGAGAGTGAGTGAGAAAGAGTGTGAGTGGAAGAATTAGTATGATAGAGAGAGTGAGAGAGTATGCATGCGCGTGTGCCTGAGTGAGTGTAAAAGTGAGTGAGTGTGTGGACATATGTGTGAGAGATTTAGTTAGAGAATGAGTGAATCTGAGAGAGTGGGTGTGTTGTGTGTCTGCCTGTCTGTGTGATAGAGTGTGAAAGTTAGTGAGTGAGTGTTAGTTAGAGAGTCATCGAGTAAATGAGTGAGTAAGGGAGCGTGAGTGAGTGAGAGAGAATTTGTGGGTATGCGTGTATGTGCACGAATGAGTGAGTGTGAGAGCGAGTGAGTGGGTAAAAGAGAGAGCGTGGGTGAATGAGAGAGTGCATGAGAAAGTGTAATGTATGTGTGTGCATGTCTGGATGTGTGTATGGGTGTATATGTGTGTACATGTGTGTATCTGTGTGTGACTCTGTGTGTATGTCTGTACGTGTGTTAAAGTGTGCGTTCATGTGTTTATATGCGTTTATATGCATGTGCGTGTGTGTATGTGTGTATGGATGAGTCTGTGTGTGTGTGCTCGTGTATGTATTGTATATCTTTGTATGTGTAAGTGTGCATGCATGCAGTGTATGCGAGGGAGTGTATATTCGGGTGTTATGTGAGTACGTGTGAGTAAGTATATGGATGTGTGCAGGTGCTTGTATTGCGTGGGTATGATGTGTGTGGGTGTGTGTATGTACATGTGTGTGAGAGAGAGAAGAGAGAGAGAGAGAGAGATGAGAGAGAGAGAGAGAGAGAGAGAGAGAGAGAGAGAGAGAGAGAGAGAGAGAGAGAGTTGAGCGCACGCATGTCATCTAACATGCTGATCCATATGTTTTGTGTATTCTCATTTTTTTTCATATTATCATTTTGATGCACTTGATTTTAACATGCATAAAATGAATTCATGTAAATTACTGTAAAGCAAGTGAGAGAGTTAGTGAGTGTAAGTAAGAGAGAGAGAGAGAGTGAATGAGTGTGAGAGTGTGTGTATGTAAAGAGAGCGCAGAGAGAGAGAGAGAGAGAGAGAGAGAGAAGGGGGGGGGGAGAAAAAAAAAGAGTTGAATTGCATCACTAATTTTTACGCTACATAATGTATATGTACAATTTTTTCTCCCACTTCTTGCAATTGCGAGAATTCTCACGACAATCGTCAGTGTCTCAATTGTGTGTAAAGTGTGGGAGTTTGTTCTTATTAGCTTCAGTGATCATGTGAGGCATCAAGTATTTGTCTAGATGTGAGGATGTATGTATGGGTGTGTATGTGAGGGATATGTGTGTGTGTGGGGGGAATGTGTGTGTGCCTGTGTAAGAGAGAGAGAGAGAGAGAGAGAGAGAGAGAGAGAGAGAGAGGAGAGAGAGAGAGAGAGAGAATTCAGTGCTCGCATGTCCTGTAACATGCCATTCCATATTTTTTGTGTATTTTCATCTTTCACATTATCATTTTGTATGTATGACACTTGATTTTATCATGTATAATATAACATTACTGTAATGTGACTGAGAGCGTTAGTGAATGAGAGAGAGAGAGAGAGAGAGAGAGAGAGAGAGAGAGAGAGAGAGAGAGAGAGAGAGAGAGAGAGAGAGAGAGAGAGAGAGGAGAGGGAGAGGGAGAGTTGAATTGCATCACTAATTTTTAAGTTACAAAATGTATATGTACAATTTTTCTCCATTTTCTTTACAATTTTGCGACAATGCTCACGACAATCGTCACTGTATGTGTGTGTAAAGTGTGGGAGTTTGATCATAATAGTAGGTTGGGGGATCAGGGGATGTGTGTGTGGGTGGATTCGTGATGTGTGTGGGTGGGCCAGGATGTGTGGGTAGGAGGGGTGGGTTTGTGTGGGTGGGTGGGGGATTGTGTGTGGGTGGGTGGGGGATTGTGTGTGGGTGCGTGCGAGATGTATGGGTGTATGGGGAGATGTGTTTGTGGGTGGGGATGTGTGTTTGTGTAGGTGGTTGTGGGTGAGTGGGTGGAGGAGGATATGTTGGTGGATGATTGATGGTGGGTTATGGGATGGGGAGATGTGGGTGTGGGGATATGTGGTGGGTGGGAGATGTGTGCAGGTGGGGGTGGTTGTGGGTTTGGGGATGTGTGTGTGGGTGAGGGATGTGTATGGGTGTGGGATGTTTGGGTGGATGGGTGGGGAGTGTGTGTGGGTAAGAGATGTGTGGGTGAATGTGTGTGGGGGTTGTGTGGGTTGGGGGAGGGGTGCGTGATGGGTGTGGGTGATGGATTTGAAGATGTGTGTCTGGGTGGGGGATATGACTGGCTGGGTGGGGGTGTGTGTGGCTAAATGAAGGATGTATGTGTGGGTAGTGAGGGTGATTGTAGTTGGGGGATGTGTGGATGGGTAGGAGATGTGTGGATAGATGTGTGTGTGGGTGAGGGATGTGTCTTTGGGATGTGTGTGGGTGTGGTATTGTGTGGGAGGGGAGCTGGGTGTGGTTAAATGATGTTTGTGTGGGTGGGTGAAGGTGTGGTTGGGTTTGTGGGTGGGTGAAGATTGTGTGTGAGGGTGGGGGATGTGTGCTTAGATGGGTGGTTGGGATGTGTGAGTGTGGGTGGGTAGATAGGAGATGTATGTGTTGATGAGTGGGTAAGGGATGTGTGGGTGTTAGTGGTTGAGGGATAAGTACGTGTGTCTAGGGATGTGTGAGGGGATGAATGTATGGGTTGTGTGTGCGTGGATGGGAGGTGTGTGTTTGTGAATGGGGAATGTGTTGGTGGGTGGGGATGTGTGTGAGGGGATGTTTGTATGGGTGGGGAGATTGTGCGTGGGTGGGGATGTGTGTGTATATGGGTAGGAGTGTGTGGTTAAGGGATGTGTGGCTGGGGAATGGTTGGATGGAGGATGTGTGGTTGGGTGGATGATGTGTGGTTGGATAGTGGATGTGTGGGTGGGTGATTGTATATGAGTAAGGGTGTGTGGTTAAGGGATGTTTGGTTGGGGGATGGGTGGGTAGAGGATGTGTGGGTGGGTAGAGGATATGTGGGTGGGTGAGTGTGTGCAGGTTAGGGAGAGGTGGGGGATGTTTGTAAGTGCGTGCTCGGGATCTGTGAGTGGGCTGGGGGAGATGGGAGATTATGTGGGTGAGTGCGGAATTTTGTGTGTGGTAGGTGCGAAATATGTGAGTTGACGGGGAGACATGTGTGTGGCTGAGGAATGTGTGTTTGGTTGGGTGGTTGGAGGTGTGTGGGTGGAGGAGGATATTGGTGAGTGATTGTTGGTGGGAAATGGGACGGGTAGAGGATATGTGAGTGGGTGGGGAGATGTGTGTAGGTGGGGGATGTGTGGGTTATTGAATGTATGTGTGCTTGGGGTGTGGGTGGATGGGATATGTGTGGGTGAGAGGTGTGTGTGGGTGGGGAGATGTGTAGGTGTAGGGATGTGGTGGATGGGTGCTGGAATGTATTGTATGTGTATGTGGTTGGGTGGGGAAGTTGGAGTGAATGGGGGATGTGTGGGTGGGTGGTGGATGTGTCTCATAACATAGTAATATGCATTGTTTATGTTTACAAAATTCATGTGACAATGTTTTTTTCCTATGGACTGTTGATGAAAGAAAGATGAATGATTGGAAGGGCCGAATGTAAGACGGGCCTGCGTGCCCAATTTGTTACCCTTTGAAAATAAAGTCTGTTCGTTCGTTCTCTCTCTCTCTCTCTCTCTCTCTCTCTCTCACTCTCTCTCTCTCTCTCTCTCCTCTCTCTCTCTCTCTCTCTCTCTCTCTCTCTCTGTGTGTGTGTATCTATCTATCTCTCTTTCTCTTACGCTGTTCGTGGTACCCCCTGGTGTAAACAGAGGAATTTAGATATGCAGAATACGTTTCTTGTATGAACAATTAATGTGGCAGATTACCTCCGTGATTATCTCCTCCTGGAAAGATATATTTGCTGTGATGTAACCGAAGTTAACAGGCACACCCCACATAAATCCAATGCGCCTGTGAAGATGTTATTGCCCATTGCAGCTAACTTTGGTCTTTGTTGAGGTTTTCTCTTTCTCTCTGTCTCTCCTCTCTCTCTCTTTTTTTCTCTCTCTCTCTCTCTCTCTCTCTCTCTCTCTCTCTCTCTCTCTCTCTCGCGTGTGGGCTCAAGCAAAAGCGAATATATACCTATATAAATGGGATGCTTGTTGTGATGTTTAATGTGTGAAAGGTATTGTACCATTTTCAGAAATCAAAAGTGAATGAGAATACTTGGAGTCTGAAAGATTCATTGATACTGTTAAACTCGTTTAAATAAAACTAAGTGTGAATGAGAATACTTGGAGTATAAAAGATTTCTACTGAAAGATACGCATGAGAGCAAATGATTACTGCACCATCATCTCAAACAAGTAATGTGTAGGTAATTACACCATGCCGTGAATGTAATATTATCATGTGTATATGAATGCATATGTTGTCTTCTCAAATCTAAACACACACACACCCACACACCCACACACCCACACGCACACACACACACATACACACACGCACACACACACAACGCACCTTTTTTTTTATACATACTGTTTTGTACGAAACAAAAGTGTTT